>JAVJIX010000058.1:980000-1000000 GCA_036785185.1 Paratrypauchen microcephalus | reverse complement strand
TTTAGCTTGCTTCTTTCCATGGATGTTGTTTCTTGGGCTATAATATTCCACAGTGTCCCATAAAACGTGTCTATCTCCATGGAGAATGTTTCAAAAGTATGGTTTTACCTGTCTGTTTATGCCCCCTCCATATAGTTATACACTTTTTATGCTTTTTGTGGAGAATACCATAATCAAATCCAATATACTACATAAAGCATAATCTTTCATTTTTGTTTTTTTGTAAACCGTAACATAAAACTAAAATGTCAAAATAATCCATTGACTTCCTGTTCAAAACTACACATATAAGTCAGTATATATATATATATATATATATATATATATATATATATATATATATATATATACATATATACATATATACAGTGGTACCTCACCTTACAAATGACCCAACAAACGAAAATTTCAAGTTACGAAACGCCTTCACGGTAAATTTTGGTCTCTAGATACGAAAGAAAATTCAAGTTACGAAACACGAAATCTCAAAAATTCAAATAATGCGCGCTCAGCCACACACATTATACGCTTTTCTCAGACTGGATTTAAACTTTTCTCACATTTGTCTCTCGTTTAAACACTCAAACTTTCATAGATTTTCAACAAAATTATTAATAATGAAGTGTGGGGGGAAGGGGGAGGGGGAGAAGACTGCGCTCTGACACGTGTGATAGCGGCATGTGAGACAGCTGACCCGGCGCTGCCAGCAGGTCTAGACCTGGACTAAATCAGGATTAAACCTGGACTAGACCAGGTGGATTAAAGCGCCGCGGGTGGGTCTATTTCCTGGTTTTCTTTCGAGTCACAGCTGAGGCGAGCCGCTGCTCGCATGCAAGACCTGCTCTCCAGGGCCCCTCCAGGCACGGTGCCCCAGACATCCAGCGACCCAGGGGGACACTGCCAGCCCGCCTTAAGAGCTCCCTAAGCGGGCATGGGTCCGGGGATTGTCCCGGTCACCGGCCTGGAGGTCTTGAAGAGGCTGACCTCACGGTTCTATCCAGGCCGCTCTGTGAGCACCTTACGCGGGCAGGTCTAGAGCAGCGGCTCGCCTCAGCTGTGACTCGAAACGAAACCAGGTTTAGTCCAGGCTTAGTCCAAGTTTAGTCCAGGTCTAGACCTGCTGGCAGCGCCGGGTCAGCTGTCACACATGCCGCTATCACACACGTGTCAGAGCGCAGTCTTCTCCCCCCTCCCCCTTCCCCCCACACTTCATTATTAATAATTTTGTTGAAAATCTATGAAAGTTTGAGTGTTTAAACGAGAGAGAAATGTGAGAAAAGTTTAAATCCAGTCTGAGAAACCAATCAGGATGCAGAACACAATGTTACACTATAAAAAAAGTTACACTATAAAAAAAAAAAAACTTGGATCGGGGCCTTGGAACGAATCAGGCTTTTTCCATTGAAATAGCTACTCAACTTACGGATTTTTCACGTTACGAAACCACTTCTGGAACGAATTAATTTCGTAAGGTGAGGTACCACTGTAAATATAAAGAAGCCTTTAATTTCAGGTGAAAACAGTAATTTCCACAGCATTCAAGCCTTACATGCAGGACAATACAGCCCTAATAAACATCCATGAATCAATCAAATACAACTCCTAAACGCTGTCATAACGTGGTTAAAAGTTGACATTACAAAACAACTTATGTAACTACATTATAAAATAAAGAGCCAGATTCGTTGCGAACATTAACACTGTGTCTGGTTACATGCACATTCAAAATCACATTTCTGGAGTTAAAGGAATAAGATTAATAAAATTATAACTTTTCTAATCATGGTCCCTCTAATCACTCACTCTGGATTTTGCAGTTTGCATGTCATTTAAATTTTCTTTAAACTACAGAAATCTGATGTTGGTGTGTTTGTGAACATAGCCACTGCTCTTTGTTAGTTTTTCAGAGATGATTTAAAGGGCCCATGTTACACAATTTTCTGATCTATGTTATTCTTCATCAAAAACATACCAACATGTTAAACACACAAACCCTGCATATTTATTCTTCACTCAAACAGAAAACACTGTGTTCCACTTTATGCTGTCATGTGGTAATACAGGAAGTGCTCTACTCCACACACCTTTACTAGAATCATTTGTGTCCCACCACGGAATCTGAGCCCGCAAGTCGTCTCGGAGGCGTTTTGAGTTATTCACAGGTTCTGAAAATACAGGTTCTAAGCTTTCCACACTCAAAAAAAAATGTCCTTGGATTTAATTTAAAAAGTTGCGTCGTACGGTTCCACGAAACTGTGTTACATAGCTTCTATGATATTATGTTCTTTAAAATGGGCTCAATACAATGTAGTAAATCCTACAAAACTGAATTGAGAAGATTCAAAGTAACTTGGTTAAATCACTTGTGTTTAGTGTTCTGATATTAAGTCAAAATGACACTGTTAGGTTCAACCAAATTGACATGGTTAGGTTCATCAAAATTGACACCGTTAGGTTCAACCTAATTGCTGATGTTAGATTCAATCAAATTGACACTGATGGGTTCAACCAAACTGACACGGTTATGTTGAATCAATTAAAGCTGCCTGGTTTAGAAATACACTGTCAAATTAGTCTACTTTCATGCAACACAGTTGTGTGGAACCATACGACGCAAAATTGTTAATTAATACAAACACAGCATTGTTGTGTAAAATCAGTGATTAAGCTGTAGAAGGAAACCACACACCATTGTCAAACTATAACTGCATTTATTCAAATTTGAAGTTATTGGTGAACACAAGAAAATAAAAGTGCTGAGGCATTTTAACACACTCTTAAAGGTCCCATGACATGGTACTTCTTGATGCTTTTATATGGCTCCTTAATGGTTCCTTAATACTGTAAATGAATCCTTCTTCAAAATCAACACTCAGTGCATGAGAAACAGAGATAAGATGAGAAAGAGTCATAAATATCTCTCTCAAACACTTTATTCTGGGCGTTGTTGCTTGAATGCAAATGAGGAGAAAAGAGCTGGCCTGTAGTAGAGGGTGGGGGCGTGGCCAAACTCTACGCTCTAGCTCTCAGCTGATCCATTTCCGTGTTTTTGCACGGGGGGAGAGATTTGAAGCGTTCCATTGAAAAATAAACACATTTCCACAGAAAATAAAAATAAACCACTGCTGTTCAAAGGTCCAGAGGCTCAGATAAAGGACTTCCGAGCCTAGAAACACTCGGACGTGCCTCCAGGCAAATAAAAAAATGCATTTTGCATTTCCTAGCGCATTTGCAGTCCAAACTCTGTGGGCGTGATTTACAGAGACGCCGAGTACAGACAGACGGGGGTGGAACTGCATTTGCATTTCTTTTTTCGATTTGACATCAATAAAGGTGAATTGTTCAGAATCGCCCGTTTGAGCTCCGATTTTTTGTAACACAGAAAAGGATCACAAATGCTCAGTTTAGACATTTCGCAACTTTTAACCATGGGGGGGGGGGGCCTAAACAGGGTAGGGGAGCTCACATTAATGTTCAAAAACCTCAGAAAGTGAAAATTTCATGCCATGGGACCTTTAAAAAATACATAGATGAACATTTTAGCAAGTGCTAAAAGTGACACAGACCTGAATAACAACACTTAAGACTCACAGCGATGTAAGAAAACAACACATACATAAACTGTATGCAATGAACATGCCTGATTCTGAAGTGGATGAATAATGCAATGTAAACTTCTTTGAGTTTGAAAGATTGAAATCCCAAAAATCCAAAAGAATCCTCAACAACAGGACTGTTTACCCACAAAGTTTGTTTTTGAGAACCTGAACCTTGTCCGAGAGGCAGTGGTCACCGATTTTCATCAGCACCTTCTGAAAAAATTCAAACGTGTACCTGAGGTCAGAAGGGTAGCTGAGGTTCAACACGTAAATGACACCAAAGAGGAGAGCGGTGGCGCAGGCAATGTTGTCAATGTTGTTGAGGACCGTGACTCCTTCAACAATGATGCCCACATCCTCCGGTGGATCAGTGTTGTCGCCCCCCTCATGTTTGATTGTGTAAATCCCAATGGTGGTCTTTCCCATAGCAGCTTCAGCTTCAGCAAAATCCACATCCTATATTTCAAAATCAGAGAAACATTGTATGAGACATTGGATGTATGAAACATATTTAACATATATTTAATGGTGTTTAAAGGGATATGCCACCCCCAGGTCAAATTTGGGCATCTCCCCACAGTCCAGAGACTAAAATAAGTGGTGGAAAGCGTTTTCCTGCTCACCCAGCCATTGTCCGAGTCTGTCGCCACTGACCGCCGCGGTATCTGGTGCTCCTCCGCCTTAGACTGGAGTCTAACGTCGCCAGAGAAAGATTTCGGCCAAAAGGAATTAATTTGCTCGATGCGTTTCCCAATTACTTTGTGTGTAGTGCGCATTCATATCGAGTGCAAATAAATGTGCAAATCAACACGGAGAGCTTGACTTGGTCATTTTGGGTGGGAACTATTTTCCAGTGCGGAAGAATACAGTCGAATCACGCACCACGTTGTGCAACAGGGGAACTCCCTTCCCGGTGCGTAACAGGGATTCCCCTGGCAGCGTGCTGCGTGATACGGCTGTATTCTTACGCACTGGAAAATAGCCTTACATGTGAAAATCTTACCATATTTAAAAAAGTTGTCTCTATTTAAAAGCAGGCATACCACATTTTCTAAATCCGAGAAAATCCTTTTCAAAGTTTGGTCTCTTCAGCCCTCCTTGCCTAACAAGCATTTTTAAAATTAAAAATGTATGTTTTTAACATCACTATTGCTGTTATCTGAAACATGGAGAGGCTTCTTCATGATCTCAACTAGCACATTATGCAAAAAAACGAAAATCACAAGCTTCCGTGGTGGGACAGATTTAGATAATTGCAGCCCTGTAATTCAGACATCGCAAGTTCCAAAAACTCATTTTAGGGAGATGCCCCCCCCCCACACACACACACACACACACACACACACACACTTATTTTAACAACTTTTTATGAACTTAACTGAGTTCTTAAACATGAAACTTTAAACTTAAACATTAAATTAAATTAAACATTAAATTATTAAATATTAAAATTAAATTAAAATTAAATATGTTATTTGTGTTTAAACATTTCAAATATATGTCCATGTTTGCATAAAACACCGGTCACCAGCCTATTTTACACACAGTGCACCTCACCACAGTGCACCTCACCACAGTGCACCTCACCACAGTGTGGTCAGACAGGGATATATTTTATATATATTCTGCCATAAAATGAGTTTTATATTTTAGTGTTTTAGATTCTGCATCTCGCTGCACTAAATTATAACTTCAAAGTAAATTGAAGCCCGCCCACACTGAAAGCTGATTGGCTAGTTTTGCTGAGTGTAACCAATCAGCGCGTTCTCTGCCCAGCGCTCACTTAAACATCTCTCTCTCTCTCTCTCTGTCTCTCTCTCATATTCCGTTTGAAGTAGTCCGTGCATGATACAAAAGTTATCTTGCGTGCACGCTCTGCACAGTCCAAAACAAAAAAAAACCCTCACATTGTCTAAAATCCGTGATATTTTAGCCGACACGCGGGCGTCAGGGAGCCACTATAATTTTCCGGGAGACTCCCGGAACGTCCGAGAGACTTGGGATGTCTGGTAATTGCCAGTCTCTACTTAACTAAGGTAGAAGGTAGCTGTTAACTTGAAAACTACCGCTTCAAATGACACCAACGTGCTATGGGTGAGTCAAACGACTTGTTTTATTACCGAAAGAAGGCTCAGATTGTAAAATCATTATAACATGGCTTAAAGCTCAATTTAGCATAATATAGGACCAGTAAAACATCAATATGAATACTCTGTATTAGCTATATTAACTTCTGACATACTTAACCACTATTGTTAACTGTAAGAAATCTTGAAGAGTATTTATTTTTATGATTTGATTGTATTTTGCAGCCCTGGTGTCGACTCATCACGACCATCTATAATTACTTTGTGGTGACCAACTTCTTCTGGATGTTTGTGGAGGGCTGTTATCTGCACACAGCCATCGTCATGACATATTCTACAGATAAGCTCCGCAAGTGGGTTTTCCTCTTCATCGGCTGGTGTAAGTACAGAACTAAAGCTCAGTTCATACTTAAATTTTATACCAATATATACATCTACTCGACATTTATTGATTTCACTGTCTTAAAAACTTGAAATGGTAAATGGTCATTCAGTATTTTTTATATAGCGCTTTTTCAAGGCACTCAAGGCGCTTCACATTAAGGAACCACTTACCCATTTCGCACACACCGTGGGGTGAGATGGGTTAGGTGTCTTGCCCAAGGACACAACGGCAGCATGGAAACACCAGGAAAAACGCTCTACCAAACGAGCAAACTGCTGTCCTTGTTGAAAACGAGAACTATTTCATGGATTTGCAGGGGTCTAGAAGTATTCCCTGTTATCATAAGCCATACCCCCAGGATTTCACGGGCATTTTTTGTGATTGTTTTGGGCTAAAATGCCTGAATTTGCGGGAGCTTTTCCAAAAAGTTGCAATGAAAGTTGCGGTGCTTTTAAGGTTTTTGTTGCGATTTTGTTGCGGGAGGAAGTGAAAGTTGCGATAAATAGTTGTGATTTTCCCTTTTTGTAATTAAAGGTCCCATGGCATGAAATTTTCACTTTCTGAGGTTTTTGAACGTTAATGTGAGCTCCCCTACCCTGTTTAGACCCCCCCCCCCGTGGTTAAAAGTTGTGAAATGTCTAAACTGAGCATTTGCGATCCTTTTCTGCGTTACAAAAAATCGGAGCTCAAACGGGCGATTTTGAACAAGGCCCCTTATTGACGTCAGCTCGAAAAAAGAAATGCAAATGCAGTTCCACCCCCGTCTGTCTGTACTCAGCGTCTCTGTAAATCACGCCCAGAGAGTTTGGACTGCGAATGCGCTAGGCAATGCAAAATGCGTTTTTTTATTTGCCTGGAGGCACGTCCGAGTGTTTCTAGGCTCGGAAGTCCTTTATCTGAGCCTCTGGACCTTTGAACAGCAGTGGTTTAATTTTATTTTCTGTGGAAATGTGTTTATTTTTCAATGGAACGCTTCAATGGAAATCTCTCCCCCCCGTGCAAAAACGCGGAAATGGATCAGCTGTGAGCTACAGCGGAGACCGGAGCGTTTGGCCACGCCCCCACCCTCTACTATTGGCCAGCTTTTTTCTCCTCATTTGCATTCAAGCAACAACGCCCATTATGGACTGTTCAGAGAGAGAAAAAATACTCTTTCTCATCTTATCTCTGTTTCTCATGCACTGAGTGTTGATTTTGAAGAAGGATTCATTTACAGTATTAGGGAACCATTAAGGAGCCATATAAAAGCATCAAGAAGTACCATGTCATGGGATCTTTAAAATTGAGTAATATTTTGAATACTGAGTTATTACTGACAAAGAATAATACAAAGACACAGAGATCACAGATATGGTCCTAAAACAACCTTACCAACATCGAAAATAAATTACTACTAGGAGGGGAACTGTTTCGGTCTTTTGCTGTTATTTTTGTGGGCAAATGGCGCCGCAGACATGTTTCTTTGCCATTAGAAGCCGTGTCCCAATTCCCAGAGTGCACAGTTCGGAGCGTGGCCCGAAGGGCATGTGCGTCACACATTTCGACAGTACACCGGCGCGACGACTGCTGTCCCACTTCTTTTTTGTCCCATGCGCAGTTAACACGCGGTCCGAAGACCGCAGTTGTTAAGTGGTCCACCGCCTTGACTGCAGTCTGAGCCCCCTTCGGGCCGCGCTCCGAGCTCTCTGGGACACGGCCGCAGTTTCGTTTTGTCACACGGAAGTAAGGCAGAAGGAAGTTGGTCGGCGTTCAATTGGTCAAAATTTGTAAAAATTGCGGGAAAGTTACGGTGATTGGTCAAAATTGCAACACCGCCCTGAATTAACGGGGATTGGCTGAAGTTGCGTTGAAGTTGCAAAACGCAACATCGTGAATTCCTGGAGGGTCTGCATAATGTAACGCAAACCCAGAATTCTAATTATTCCCTGTGATTGGTTTGTAAATGATTTTCACAGTTTTCAGTGGCAAAAGTGGAGTTTGAGCTGCTGCTAAGAGCAACTACAGCAGCACACCAGTGTTACGTCCTGGTTCCTGGCTTTCTAATTAGATGCAGACAACACACAGCGGTTTTATTTTGACCCTAAAGATGCTTTACCCTAAAGAACTGTACTGGGGTAAGACAAATTTACTTTATTATAGAAAAAAGAAAATCTGGTACAGACCATTTAAAGGTTGTCAGGTAGAATTTGCAATTTGATTTTCAGTTTGTTTTTATTAGCATTAGTCGGTTTTAGGGCTGGGCGGTACCGATTCATACCGAATACCGGTGTTTTTTTAAATTATTTTTTAAATGAATTTTTCATATACCCCAATACCGGTGACTGTGTGCATACAAAACGTCGGGAACACAGAGCGGCAGAATCTCGCGGGACATTGTTTGAGAGGGGGACTGTTTTACAGTGGCGTGAGAGCGGTGGAAGCTCAGCCTGTGCTGAGCGGTGAACAACATGGACGGAGAAAATGTTACAGACACAGAGGAACTTGTATCAAAAAGAGGAGCGGTGTCAGTTGTGTGGAAGTACTTCGGCTTTAAAAAATCTGGCGCTGATCAAACAACCGTATTCTGTAAATGTTGTCGGGCTAAAGTTGTAGCAACACGAGCAATCTGCTTCACCACCTCCGTCACAAACATGTCCTGGAATATGAAGAATGCACGAAACTAAGATCTGCATCTTCTTCCACGTTCAAGTTGGCACTGCAACACAAAATACCACTGAGACGTCAAAGACACGTTTGCTAAGGGGACTGTTTACGACAAGAAAAGCAATGTTTTACCAAGTCAATTTTATTGCAGTAGTTATTCTCTAAATTATTAGGAAATGGGGTTAACACCTCATCCATGGAAAAAAAAATACAAGTAAGTCAAATACCGTGACACAGATGTTATTTTGAAAAATACCGTGATATCAATTTTTGGTCATACCGCCCAGGTCTTTGCCATTTACAAAGTGTACATTTTTGTATTTGACTGTGATTAATCTTGCAGCCCAAGAGGCATTAGCAACAACATTTATTATTTTTGTAAAAGATTAAATTTTGTGAGTTCTGAACATTCTGAACTTTAAACAACATGGACAAACTTTCATTTTAGGAAAGGTCAGACATGTCTCGTCTGTCTACACCAATGAGCACTCAGCTGGCAGGAAACTTTCACTTAAGCTTCAATGAGAGTTCTTCGGGAAAAAGTCTGAAGTCTAAAGTCTTTTTTTATTTTGACTTA
This sequence comes from Paratrypauchen microcephalus, assembly GCA_036785185.1. Classification (NCBI taxonomy): domain Eukaryota; kingdom Metazoa; phylum Chordata; class Actinopteri; order Gobiiformes; family Gobiidae; genus Paratrypauchen; species Paratrypauchen microcephalus. Next base: position 990,709 of record JAVJIX010000058.1, on the reverse strand, counting down.
AGCTGCACTGGAGCGTATAAATGCCATTTCCTTTGCTTGACTAGCACAGACACAATGAATTCTCAGCACATTGAAAAATACTGGGCTATGAGTTGCCAAAAACAGGTTTAGTTCTTGGGTCATATAGCACAGAAAAGCATTCCAAATATTTGATAACAATCTTCTTGGAAACTGCAAATGCGTAAATGGTATATTATAAAGATCCACCAACAATTAACAACTGGAGGGACATCTTTCTTAAAAAATAAAAAGTGGATTGTTAATTTAAACTGATAAAAGGAGAAATTCAATTTGTCAACTGGACAAAGTTTGTTTGGTCGAAAACGTTTCGCCGCTCATCCGAGAGGCTTCATCAGTTCTGGTTCTAGTGCTGGTTCGAGATTGTTTATATCTCGCTGCAGGGAGGAGCTCCCTACACTGAAATAGTTCAGTTTGATATATGTTTCATATTGATATGAAATCTGAAATCCCACAAACCCACAAACACTTTAAGACAAAAACTGGTCCACCCAAAGGACAGAACACCGAGCCACAAACAAAGCAATGTGGTCTACTCCATTCAGTGTAGTGAAGACTGCAGTGAGCGCTACACTGGAGAAACAAAACAGCCACTTCACAAGAGGATGTACCAACACAGACGGGCGTGCCAGAGTGGACCGTCATCTGCCGTACATCTTCACCTAGAAGCCACAGGCCATTCGTTTGAGGACAGTGAAGTTCAGATCTTAGCCAGGGAAAAGAATTGGTTTGAGAGGGGAGTTAAAGAGGCTACTTTTTGTCAAAAAAGAGAATCCGTCGTTAAACAGAAATGGGGGAGTTAGACATAACTTGTCTCCCATTTATAATTTGATTCTCAAACCAAGTCAAAACAGACAAAAGATACATTAGGGCAGACAGGTCAGGGCCAGAGGTGTGGAGACGGTCGTTAGGGTGAATATAGAGGCTAAACTAGACGCCAGAGAAATTCGAAAAACAAAAGAAACAAATTGGTTGAGATAGTTTCAGAACAATTTCAGTGTACGTAGCTCCTCCCTGCAGCTAGATATAAGCAGTGTCTAACCAGCACTAGAACCAGAACTGACGAAGCCTCTCGGATGAGCGGCGAAACGTTTTCGACCAAACAAACTTTGTCCAGTTGACAAATTGAACTTCTCCTTTTATCATGGATTCTACCTGGACGACGGAGGGACTCTTCACGCAATTTAAACTGACCATTTGTTCTGTCCTTGTGCGCTTTGTTTTGATATATTCTGCTATAATATGAAACAATAAAATATAAGTTAAAGCTACACTGCGTAACTTCTATTGTGGAGGGTCTGCTACTTGCTTGTCTCCATGGAGATGTTAATTCTTTGCCTGGAATGCTCCACAGTAGGGCTTAAACATATTTCCCTTCCATTTGTTAAATATCTTGAAAAACATGAATTTTTACCATATCCAGACTTGCTTCTCCATAGATCTGACCATTAACTAATCAAGGCAAAACAGTAATATTTCCATGGAGCCCAGCCAGTTGCGGATGCTCTACTGGAAAAGTTACACAGTGCACATTTAAAATATATATATACAGAAAACATAGATGCTGCATCCTTGCACCACATAAATTATCCACCACCTTGACTTTTTTGCCATACTCTGAGTCGTACCGCCATGTAATTGTGTAGAAAACCTTCTAACGTAATGTCATTAGGCCCTCATATAGATAATGGAGGCTGCGTTGATAAAAAAGAGGAGGGGGAGTGGGCATCCTTGTCTGCATGTAGGTCAAAATAAAGTGACTCAAACCTAACGCATTGGAACAGATAATAGAAGCTGATGCAATGAGATGTTTCCTGATTAGGAGTGGCAGACCAATGATACAGTATGTCAAGGAAGCTGTGATGATGAGTAAAAGAGGAAGATTGCCGCGGAGAGAAATTACACATGACAATCAAATCTGAATGAGCTAATGGGGGAAAAATATCTCGTCCAAGAATACTTGCTAATGGGCGTTTGAGGAAATAAAAAGGCACGTAAAAAGGGCTTTGGGTGGATCCGGTGAGACTGTACTGTATGAGAAAACGTGTGAAAGTGATAATGGCTTTGTGAAATTAGATGTTTTTTATGGGTGGTTGGCTGCATCTATAAATGGTGAATGTCTTTTCTTTTTTTTTGTAACAAGAGAAGAAGAAGATTAATTTTATTGATCTCACACAGGAGAAATTCTTCTCTGCATTTAACCCATCCTGTTATTAGGAGCAGTGGGCAGCACATTACTGCGCCCGGGGACCATCTCCATGATCTTCTTGCTTAGGCTTGATCAGGACCTCAGCTGGAGGATTTTACCTATGGAGCATGTTTTTGGGTTATCAAACTTGAACATATTAAACTTAATCAGACCCTCCAGGAATTTGCGATGTTGCGATTTGCAACTTCAACGCAACTTCAGCCAATCCCCGCGAATTCAGGGCGGTGTTGCAATTTTGACCAATCACCGCAACTTTCCCGCAATTTTTACTAATTTTGACCAATCATCGGCGACGTATTGAACGCCGACCAACTTCCTTCTGTGTAGGAGACATAACTGAGATGAGGTGCACTGTGCGTGTGTGTGTGTGCGGCAGAGGCGGTGGGTCACGTGAGTGTGGGTGTGTGCACGTACGGAAGTGTGTGCGTGTAAAAGCGCGCGCTCACCTGTCACACAGAGGAGAGAGTCAGGGTTGGGGTGTAGCCGTATTTTTTGTTGACCGTAAACCATTCATTCATCTTTCACGTTAATCTGTTCATCCTGCTGGTTTTCATGAGTTCCATTTCATCCTGCTGCGCTGTCATAGCTGTGTGCGCTCTTTTTGTAATAAATGCACAAAACACATATCTGGATCTCAGCGTATCTGTCACCACAGCCTCCTCTTTGCGCGTCACAAATCTGCGAGCCACAGGACTCAACCTCATATTCTCGGCGGCTAAAAGGTTTGAGTTTGGAAGCCGCAAAATTCTGCTTTACTTCCGTGTGACAAACGAAACTGCGTCCGTGTCCCAGTTCCCAGAGCGCACAGCTCGGAGCGCGGCCCGAAGGGGGCTCAGACTGCAGTCAAGGAGGTGCACACTTGCTCAGCCCCGACTGCAGTCCGCGGACCGCTTAACGACTGCGGTCTTCGGACCGCGTGTTAACTGCGCATGGGACAAAAAAGAAGTGGGACAGCAGTCGTCGCGCCGGTGTACTGTCGAAATGTGTGACGCACATGCCCTTCGGGCCACGCTCCGAGCTACGTGCGCTCTGGGAATTGAGACACGACTTCTAATGGCAAAGAAACATGTCTGCGGCGCCATTTACCCACAAAAATAACAGCAAAAGACCGAAACAGTTCCCCTCCTAGTAGTCATTTATTTTCGATGTTGGTAAGGTTGTTTTAGGACCATATCTGTGATCTCTGTGTCTTTGTATTATTCTTTGTCAGTAATAACTCAGTATTCAAAATATTACTCAATTTTAATAACAAAAAGGGAAAATCGCAACTATTTATCGCAACTTTCACTTCCTCCCGCAACAAAATCGCAACAAAAACCTTAAAAGCACCGCAACTTTCATCGCAACTTTTTGGAAAAGCTCCCGCAAATTCAGGCATTTTAGCCCGAAACAATCACAAAAAATGCCCGCGAAATTTTATAAACAGAGACAGTTTCCAAAATGCTGCACATAAAGTCAATAAAACTTAATAAAAACATTACTAAAATAGCAATAAATAAAGTGATAATAATAAAATAACTAAAAACAAAAGTAATTATAAAAAACACAGAGGACCACACAACTCGGTATTAAAAGCCAGAGAGTAAAAGTGGGTCTTAACACGAGATTTAAAACTCTCCAGTGTGGGGGCTGTTTTGACATGAGGGGGCAGAGCGTTCCATAACTTGGGGCCAACCGCAGAGAAAGCCCTGTTCCCCCGAGTTTTAAGTCTAGTCTTAGGGCCCACGAGCTGGAGCTGCCCTCTGACCTCAGAGCACCGGGCTGTAGATTTGGATGAGGTCAGAGATGTATTTTGGGGCCAGTCCATTCAAAGCTTTAAAAACAAACAATAAAATCTTAAAATCAATCCTAAAACGAACAGGAAGCCAGTGCAAAGACGCAAGAATAGAAGAATTCCGTCCTGTTAAAAGGCGCAGCAGCATTCTGGACTAACTGCAGTCGATAAAGTGCGTTTTGATTCATTCCGGAATAAAGTGCATTGCAGTCGTCCAGACGAGAAGAAATAAAAGCATGCATGACGCGCTCAAAATCTGAAAAGAATAAAAAAATATTTAATTTTATCTAAAAGACGAAGATGATAAAAACTGGATTTCACGACCACATTAACTTGTTTATCAAGTTTAAAATCCATAGTTTTTGTCTTTTACACTGCATTTTTGCTTCCATTTTTGATATACAGTATATATTTGTATTTTATTTATTTTTTATAAAGACGTATCAGATAACAGTTTGGTCACCTGATAATCTAATCCACCTGTCAATTACGCCTCACCAGACTCACATCTAAGTACAGTATTGAATAAGAATATCAAAATAGTTGCAAGTAAATTAAAACCACATACTACTACATCTAGGTCCAATTCATTGTCATATTTTATGACATTCTTCAGATCTTGACTCGAGGCATAATGACACTTCTTTGCATTTGTAACATTTGTGGCATAAGTGTGTTCAACAAAAGTAATTTCACCTTTTTTCTTTTAGAAGTAGTATTTTATACATGTATATGTAATATATTCAACATTTTTAAAAGGTCCAGTACTTGATTTTGAATGAAAATGTGAAAAACATAAATAGTTCATCATAAGCGGTTTGCAGTGATCCAGCGTCATCACTCACTTTCCTAATGCTTTCTTGGCATCCTAATTATTCACATTTTGCTGTAACCCAGTGCTTCTCAATTATTTTCTGTGACGCCCCCCCTAGGAAGAAGAAAATATTTCACGCCCCCCTTCCTGCGCGCGACTATAAATAGTATTATTTGTCTAGAAAATTGTTATGAGAACACCATTGTATCCTTTTATTAACATTATAAACAAAAGAAAGAAACTTACAACAAAGACTGCACTGAGGACTCAAATATTAATGTGTTTTTAATGCAGCTTTGCGCACATTTGTTTAGGTTTTACAGAAATGAAACTTAAAACCACCTCATTTGCATAAGCTAAAAGCACTGAAAAAAAAAAACTCTCTCTCCTTGTGCCACTGATGCGTCAGGTTCTGTCGGACTAAAGGACACGACTCAGTGGAATATACGTGTTTTTTCTGTGACAGAGGATGTTCTGTTAATGGTGAGACTGTGCGTAAATCGCATGTGAGAACGCCACTGCCAACTACTGTTGTTGATGTGCAATTACACTTAGTTCTAGTACAGTACAGCAAAAAAACATGTTTCCCAGGGTCATACGCGCCCCCCCTGGCATCACGCCACGCCCCCCCAGGGGGGCCCGCCCCACTATTTGAGAAGCACTGCTGTAACCCTAATGCTAACAACAATTATCACGCTAATACGACTATTGCTGGTTCAAAGATTAGATGCAGACCCTATACCCATGTACAGCAGTCTCATTTTGAGAGCTGCTTTTACAATATTTCTCGACAAATACATTCAATACATTAATGCATGAATCAAATCTGGCACAGCTCCTTTAATTAAAGATCTAATACATGGCACACTATAGCATTCCACACAGAAATGATCCATTTACACCTTCCATATTAGACCACAGCAGTATTTAATTAGCATTCATTAGTCGGTGATAGAAGTGTGTCAAATGAATCGTACCCTGACATGCTGGGAAGAGGAATACATTAAAGGCTAATTAAATCATGGTCAACCCTTTCTTTCCCTTTTTGAAGACTTGCTGTGATGTAATTTTTGTTGTTGACCACGTTAAAGCAATTAGCAACTGCTTAAAGCTCACAGGCTACAGAGGAGTGAGGTCCCTTGAACTGCTCTTGATAAATCAGCCTGGGGCCAAGTCTTTAGTTGTTTTCTTTTGATTTCTTATTGAAAGGCAAAAGCGCCAATTCACAAATGAATAGAGAACGCAATTATACAACTTGGTCAAAGACGTTTTTCCTCACTTACCTTATGCATTCCGAGTGTAACCCGACATTGTTAATACTGCTAATAATACCTGTAAATGTTATCTAATTCTAGATTCAATGAGGAGGTTGGTTGGAAATTGATCAACAGTTAATAGACTGGTAGAACCACACTACAACTGATTCATGATTAAATGCAGAACTAATGATTATTGGTCAAATTCAGTGATATTTGTTCATTTACAGTACTTTACAATAACATAAAATATTCTGACACATTGTCCAAAATCACCTCTGAGATCTCAGGAAAAAAAAAATATATATATATATTGTCCAGTCCAAATCAAAAATGACCCTTGAGTGCACTCAAAAGACATTTGTCCTACCGCCCCTTAATACTCGGCATCATGTACATGACCCAGTGAACGCTGCAGCGCTGTTAGACGAGGAGGTGGACCAGGGAGCGAGGCACCAAGGTGAAGAGAAGTCCGAAGAGGAATCCAGCATCGGTAGAACCAGGAAAAGGATGAGGCCAGGAACCAGGACCAGACCCTCTAAAAAAAAACAGTCTACAAGACGTACAGAAAATCACTACAATTGTCCATTTTTTTCAAATAAACTGTAAGCTTGAATTAACCTTGAATTAAACACAATTTCACATTCATCATATACAATTCACCCCGACTGGTTTTTATCAATAACAGGGTTCACAACAAATTTATAATTAATTACAGTTCCTTCCTCAGTGACTATAATAACAGGGCTCTCAAGTTTTGAAGTTTGGTTGGAGTGAGTTTTTTTTTTTTTTTTTTAACCTATCCACCTAGCGACCCATTGACCCTTCAACCCAGCTTCTTTAAAAAAGTTCAATTATATCATACACTGTTTATTTATTCTGTGACAAATAATAATAACCACAGTAGGCAGATATCTAGTTGGTTACCTAAAATAACGCTAGCTTGAAATGGACAGGTGTAAATGTTGGTCTAAAGAGCAAAACTACAAAGCAACTAATGAGCGCTATATAAATGAAGTTATTACCTGATGGTTCTCACTCCTGAGTTGGATGTTTGTTTTTCTTTTATCATTCACCGTTTTGTCATCATTCGTTCGTCTCACTCGTGTTCAGTTGCCGTCCTTCAATTATCACTGACAGTGCAGTGCGCGCTTAGCTGAAATTAGACTCTACAGTCTGCCCGACAACAGAACAATCTAGTTTCTGATTGGTTGAAAAGGGCATGGTGCCTGGATAACTCTTCTGAGCCACACAGACCGATGTTCTGGGCACAGAAGCGCTGTGACCAGTGGCTAGAGTTTCATTGAATTGCTTAACAAAATTTCAGCGTGAGAAATACCATGTGTGGCGTGTGAGCGTGTGAACTCGTTGAAATGCGTGTCACACTCTCAAAGCGTGAGACTTGAGAGCTCTGATAATAAGGTACACAACAGAAAATGTGAACATGACTCACTGGGATACAGGTACTTTTCAATCGTCAACTCTAGGTTCCAACACAATTCAATTATTTGCAGGACCTTGGGAATCACATTAGTTAGTTTTAGGAACTAGTTAAATTACAAGATCAAGATTTATTTAAATTTTACCTCATGTTGTGTTAATCTACGGCCGTTTCCCAATTCAGCGTCGGCACACTTGTGAGCGTCCTTGGAACGGGATGTGCATCATATCCGGCGCGACAAGCGCCGTTCCATTCGCTTTTTTTCCCCTGCACCGTTAAGATGAGCCCAGAGCAGCGCCGTCGTTTCCATGAAAATCGGGGCGTGGACCAAGCGTGCAAACATGCACGCTTCGCACACTTAAAAGCCCCAGCATGCACAGCGTGGGAGGATATATGACAACAAAGACCAGCGACATCCACAAGTGAGAGTTGCGACGTCACTATAAAATATACGTACTGGTTCACCTCACCTACAGCTATGCTACATGAAACTCTTCAAAAACTACGCTAAACATGTGTGACGGTCGCCGTAACGGCATAGTTCACGGCACCTGTATTACCGTTCACATGCTTTTTCCCCTTACACTGGATATTCTACAGTGTCGCCATGTCCAACGTTTACTCTAAGCTGCGCACTGCTCGCACATTCTCAGCGCACAAGAAAACTTATGCAGCGCATTTCGGATGTGGAGTTAGTGTGTTTGCTCAGACACATTAAAAATTAGGGGGAACATTGGCCATGTCCCAATTCCAAGTATTACTAGTTGCAATAGAATAATATTTCTGTCTTTAGGGAACAAGGAGCAGACCACCCGGCTCACTGAGCTGAGGCGGGACTTGTTCCATTTCGCAGACGCCCATGTGAGAAACGTAGTAATAAGCTTGGGCTTGGGGGGCTTTTAGCCTTTATTGGTCTCACACACAATGACACACAGTGACACACGGGAGAAATTTGACTTCTGCATTTGACCCATCCTTTTTCAGGAGCAGTGAGCAGCCATCTTTTTCGGCGCCCGGGGGGAAGTACCGTGAAGGGTCTTGCCCAAGGACCCACACTGGTTAGCTCATTGCCCTGGGGGGGGGGTTTGAACCTACAACCTCCAGGGGGAAAGTCCATGACTTACCAGTTGAGCTAACCAGCCGGTATGCACTAAGGACAGAGCGAGTGTGCGCCGTCTCGACGACAGACCGAGTGCGCACTCACAAGCGTGCCGTCGGTGAATTGGGAAACGGCCTACTTGTGCTCTGTTAGCAAGATGGCTGCAACAGGAAGAACAGAGCGAAGAAGACAATTCTAAACCAATTTGGTGTGTTGCCATCTAGTGGCAAAAGTGGGGATTACGCCTAATGTGGTTTATGGAGCACATTAGATTTAGTTATGGTTTTACTGGGGCAAAATGAACAGGGTTACACAAGCATCATAATTATTCACAGTGATTAGTCTATAAGCATTTATCACATCTTTCAGAGGCCAGACCAGAGTTTTGCTGTCATTGTAATGCAAACAACTGAGAACTAGCATGCTAACTCCACACTTCCTGATTCTTGGTCAGTAAAACTCTTTATAATTAGATGAAAACAGTACACAACTTATAACAAGGCTTTGAAGAATGTTTAGTAGCTGTACTAAAATGTGTTTTGTAACATATTTAAATTAAAAACAGTCTAAATTGTGTGATTAAAGGTGCACTGAGTAACTTTTCTAGTGGAGGGTCCGCAACTACAGCTTGTCTCCATGTTATTCCTTTGTCTGAATTGTTCCACAGTATCTGTCCATCCCCCCAGAAACAAACAGGTTTAAAGTGCACTACTCTATGTAACTTTTTGGTTGGGGGTCTGTCAACTCCTTGTTTCTATGGATACTGTATGTCATTGCTCTGCCTGGAATGTTCCACAGTATGACATTAAACTGCTCTACCTTACATTTACAGGTGATTTTATAGCTCAATGAAGATAGAATACCATACCATTTAATGCCATACTGTGAAACATTCCAGACAAAGCAATAACATCTCCATGGAGAAAAGCATTTGATAGACCCTTCTCCAGAAAAGTTACACAGTGAACCTTTAAGTTACAGGTCAGATCTGTGGGAGTGAGAATAGCAGATTTTCAAGGTATTTTTGAGCCACAAAACACATCTGATAAAAAAAAAAAAAAGCAAGATTGGTCATTTTAACATCATACTTTAAATCAATCCAGGCAAAGCAATCGCATCTCCACGGCATCTCTCTCTACCAGAAAAGTTACACAGTGCACCTTTAATGATCACAATGTATTTATTTGATTTTAGGAAAGTAACTCTTCTTAACCCCATAGAATAAAAAAACTCAAAATGTGTATTCTAAATATGTGTTTTCACATTGAATTATAATGTACATTTTCTTCACTCCTTTTGTTTTCCAGGTATTCCATGTCCGATAATAGTTGCGTGGGCCATTGGAAAACTCTATAATGAAAACGAACAGTAAGTATCAATAAAAAACAAAGCAAAATCTGAGTTTGTTTGAGTGGAAGATCATTTTAACTTGACGTGATCATTGGGCAATTTTAGGCCCTGTCCACAACATCCAGACAGGTGTGAAATGGGTAAAGTGAACGTTTTAAGGAAGCTAAAAATATCTGGAATGGTGAGGCAGAAGTAATTTCACATCTCAGACCGAAAGTGCTTATGACAGGTCAGACTACTTATTTCATTAAAACATAGTTAACCCCACTATATTAAAGGAAAATTAACGGGTTTTTTTTACAATCTGAGCCTTCTTTCGGCAATAAAACAAGTAGTTTTACTCACCCATAGCAGTTTGGTGTCAATTGGAGCAGTATCGCAGAACTTATGTTGTAGCCGTTCTGTTCTACTAATGATCCCGTATCCGTTAGCGTGAGTGCTCGGGGCATTACTTTGCGGTGTCCAAATAACACAAACTTTAGCACTTTTCAAATCACAGAAGATCGCTGTGTCAGGGTAGACTTTTAGTAGATTCCAAAACGTCCTGAAACCCGATATCGCAACAGAAAAGTAAAGTTCAGAGCGGTGTTAGCTTCTTTCGGACTAGCGGTGTTTACAAAACAGCTGAGTTCACGCATGCGCACTGTCCTCTCTGATGACGTCATCAAATGAAACTATAGCTGCATATCGGGTTTCAGGCCGTTTTGGAATCCACTAAAAGTCTACGCTGACACAGCGATCTTCTGTG
>JAVJIX010000058.1:772500-972500 GCA_036785185.1 Paratrypauchen microcephalus | reverse complement strand
TCTTCTGGGCAGAGAAAAGAAGACAAAGAGACATGGTGGTGGAACAATGAGGTTCAGGAGAGTGTCCAGAGGAAGAGGTTAGCAAAGAAGAGATGGGACAGTGAGAGGACAGAAGAGAATAGACTAGAGTACAGAGAGAGGGCAAAGGAGGTAAAGAGGGAAGTGGCAAAGGCCAAACAAAAGGCATATGAGGAGTTGTATGATAGGTTAGACACAGAGGAAGGAGAAAAGGAGTTGTATAGATTGGCAAGACAGAGAAATCAAGCTGGTAAGGATGTACAGCTTGTACAACTTGTAAACATCTGCTTATGGCGGATGTGGCTGTACCGCATCTGCCGTACACATCCGCTAAAAGTGAACAGGCTAATACAGCTAATATGCATGCAGTGATACGAATCAAGAGAAAATATGCGAATGCGAAATACGCTGCTGAATTTTTAGCGGACAACTGTTTGGGACGCAAATATATCACTTTTCAGACAAATGTTGTTTTGAGAAGAAAAACAAGCTTTATTAAAGTCCCCACGAACTTACCCGAACTACGTTTACGAGCTACGTTAACGGATGGATAACCAGGACCAGATCGCGCTGTCATGGGTAAATCAGTGTTAATCTCAGGTCATTGTTGAAGGGGAGCCATACAGATTAATATTTTTTTTAAAACCCACACTATCCCTTTTAGGGAGAGGTCTTCAACAGGGGGGTCGCGACCCCTAGGGGGGTCGCAGAGGTACTGCAGGGGGGTCGCGAAATCTTTTGATTTCACTTTAAAATAACAATTTTATATTTTATAGTGTAAAATACAGTATTAACCTGTGTATTATTTCCTTGTATTGGATGTACCATAACAGAGTAGCAATGTTTATACATGACACTAAGCTCAATTTAATATAAAACACAATTCTATGCCGTATATATAGTAGGGGGTCCCTGGCCCAGTTCGCCATCTGTTTGGGGGTCCCTGGCCTGAAAAACGTTGAAGACCCCTGATTTAAGACATTATGTCTTGAAACGTTTTTTCAGTGACTCACATGAAATGAAGGAGCTCATTGGTCACATATTATTTACGATAAAATCCATTTAGCACTTCACTCATTGATTCAGCAAAAATTGGCCATGTTTTTTCAGCCGTGTGATTTTTTTGTTCCTATATTTTTTCTGATATCGACGGACTATGCGTGTCCCTGATTGGCTAATCCACCTGTCAATCCCGGCCATCTGATAAAAGGGAGATTCACCGGGGACCAAACTCAGATTTTCGTAAAGTAAATGTGTATTCTGGATGTGTATTCTGGATCCCAGACAAAAAAGTATTTCCTGGCTAGAGGAAATATCAGTATCTTCATTGGGAGAGATAAGACCACCGTAAGACTTTAGCGTGCATGGAGAACACATAGTATACTTGCACTAACTAACTTTTTGGTTGGGGGTCGGGCACATGCTTGTTTATATGGAGATGTCATTGCTCTGCCTGGAATGTTCCACTGTATGATATTTATTTGGTATTTGTATGATATTTGGTTTTATTGCTCAAAAATACCTAGAAAAATAGGCTTTCTGACTGTGAGCGGGGTTGCCTCTCCACAGATCTGACCTGTAACTTGGCCTGGTTTGGTCTCATGATGACAGGAAGGTTTAATGCCATATTGAGAAACATTCTAGAGAAAGCAACAACATTCAACAACAATTCCAGAAATGATTTTGGCCAAAATAAAACACATTTACATGACCAAATTGTTGTAATCCCTCATTCCATGGTCAAACAGGCTTTTAAATGAACTCTTCCTTTAGGGCAGAACTAATCTCAATCGGAGCATTTTAAAGTCCAGCCCCTCAGAGAACTGCCTTTAACCCTTGGAATGTGTTAGAAAGCTGCACACGTCTTTGGTGTTAGCGGGTCAGATTTGACCCGTGATTTAACTCAGCCTGAAAATACTTAAAAACACTAGTTATCATCCAATATTTCTATTTCCCCTCATAACTAACTTAGTATGTATTTATATACATGGAAACACTGTTTTCATTTTTCATTTTTTTTGCTCCAACGTCCTTTTATCTTACAATATACCACTTGTTTTTGATTTTTTTTTAAAACTGTTTAAATTCATTCATTATATTTCCTATAGTGATCAAATGAGTAATTATATTATCCATGTCTTATAAACTAATATCAGAGTACACCTACCTAAAAAAAAAAAAATTTTTTTTTTTTTTTTTATAATTAAAGATCCCATGACATGGTACTTGTTGATGCTTTTATATGGCTCCTTAATGGTTCCCTAATACTGTAAATGAATCCTTCTTCAAAATCAAGACTCAGTGCATGAGAAAGCCCCATGAACACAGAGTCATAAATATCTCTCTCAAACACTTTATTCTGGGCGTTGTTGCTTGAATGCAAATGAGGAGGACAGAGACAGGCCAGTGCAGCGGGTGGGGGTGTGGCCAAACTCTCCGCTCTTTCCTCTAGCGGTGCGCTGTGCACTGGCCCCACTTCCACGTTTAAGCGCAGAGGAAGATATGAGACGCTTTCCATTGAAAAATAAACACATTTCCACAGAAAATAAAATTAAACCACTGCTGTTTCAGAGGTTCGGAGGCTCGGCTACACCCCAGCAAGAAGCAACAGTCCCATGTAGGCATCCAGCTGCGTTTTGTTAATCTCCATCCAGCTATCACCAAACACTCTTCTCCCCTCCATGTTGGTCATCTCAAGCAGGATCTTCTGAAGAGGCTGTGGAAAGAACAGCTCAAACGTTGTCTTGATGTCTTGGGCATGCAACACAGCGTATCTAGTAGGCCCTGGAGTCATTTTGATGATGCTCTCTCTTGGTGCCCTGCATTCATCATAATTGACCCGTAACACCACAAAGGTCACTTTTTTTTTTTGAGACGTTTACAATTTACTGAAATGGCGAAAGTTAATTTTATTGTGTTAAAATAGTTGTGTCTGAGGATTAGATGAAGCCTCGTTCCAGTACAAAAAAGCAAATGGTACTTTTTACATGCCTAAACTTGAAAACGGGTCAATTTTGACCCGAACACAATATAACACAATTGTAAAAAAGTAACGTTTTTTTTTTACAATTTGAGCCTTATTTCGGTAATAAAACAAGTTGTTTTACTCACCCATAGCACTTTGGTGTCATATGGAGCACTTCCAGAGATGTTTTAGATTTGCGGTTAGCCTAGCGCGACTTCTAGCCATAGCTCGTTCTCTAATACTGTGCTTTTTTGTTGAAAATCTACGAAAGTTTGAGTGTTTAAATAAGAGAGAAATGTGAGAAAATGTTAATTCCAGTCTGAGAAAAGTGTAGAATGTGTGTGGTGAGGCATTTACAGCCTTAAAATATGGAGAATAAATGTAATATATAAAGCTGACGACTTTGCGGATTTCGCTTATTGTGGGTTATTTTTAGAACGTGACCCCCGTGATAAACGAGGGACCGCTGTACTGAGCCACATCAGAGGGATCAAAGAGCCACATGTGGCTCCAGAGCTGCGGGTTGCCGACCCCTGGTGTAGAGGATGGCCCACTGACTGTAGGTGTGCATGTTCTTTGAGTAATAAAAACACCCAGAAATGAATCATTAGAGCAGGGTCCATCAAATACTTTTCTCCATGGAGATGTTATTTCTTTGTCTTGAATGTTTCACAGTATGGCATTAAACCTTTCTATCATCACGGAGACCAAACCAGACCAAGGTACAGATCAGATCTGTGGAGAGACAACTTCGCTCACAGAATGCCTGTTTTTCTAGGTATTTTTGAGTTCTAAAACCACCTGTAATTGAATAAATGTAAGGTAGATATGTTTAATGTCATACTGTGGAAACAACATAAAAAACAGGCAAATGATGGACCCTCCACTAGAAAAGTTACACAATGCACCTTTAAAGTAACAAAATGTGCAACCTCCAGAGTCCTGGGATGAATCACAGATGGCATATGCGTGCGTGTGCAGAGGAGTAGTGCTAATGGTGCTATTCTATCGTTAGCCGCCAGCCCCCGTGTGCTTGATATGGAGGTGGATGGGTCTGTGCCCTCTCCTCCTCTCACTCTTTTTATAATGAGCAAAGTTTGGCTCATCTTGAGTCTACTTCGCACCCTCAACGCCAATTATCTTTGTTTCATCTCCTCTTTCTCTGTGCTTCTTTTCTTCTTCAGATAAACTTTGTGTTCTTATTTAACATCGTGAGGATCCTGATGACCAAGCTGAGAGCGTCGACTACATCAGAAACCATACAGTACAGGTGAGGGGGGACACACTATGGAAAATAACAGTATAGAGGTGTATTTTAGTGCAAAGGTGAAGTAGTCCTGTACAATAGGTACAGAAAGCATTCACACCCCTCATATTTTTTAATTCCTTGTTATATTGCAGCCATTTGCTAAAATCATTTAAGTGCACCTGAGTTAAATATGTATGAGTGTCACAGCGAAGAATCTGAATACTTATGACCATGTGATATTTCAGTTTTTCTTTTTTAATAAATCTGCAAAAATGTCAGCAATTCTGTGTCTTTCTGTCAGTATGGGGTGCTGTGTGAACATTAATGAGAAAAAAAATGAATTTAAAGGTACACTGTGTAGGATGGTGGCGCATTGGTGGATGGTGGGTATTGCAATTCCGGTTCTAGCTACGGCAGACTTCGAGGGTCACCCGGGCGCAACGTAACGTGGTTAGCTCGGCGTACCCGGAGGTGGGTTCACCGGCAGCCGCGCCTGAACTGCGCGCACGCGTGAAGCGCACCCGGCGCTGTGCGCGGGTGGGGGGAATCGGGAACCGGACCGTGGAGGGCGGAGGGCGGTCTGCACTTGGGGGGACGAAGGCGGAACCCGGGGTGCGGGCCCGCACTGCGACAAAGCCCCAGCCGCGGTAGGTACTATGTCCTCCTTCTTTTCCTCTTAGATGAAGGTGCTTGCTCCTGCGATGTATGTGCGGAGTAAGTGTGATCCGGCAACATGCTTGTCGTTGTTTATCCAAACGCGTACTATCTCATTGTGTGAAATCCACGGGCCAGTGCCGACAGCTATAAAGAAAACGGGGGAGCACAAAATACAGTATGTCCTTCTGCGGCTCTCGTATCCAAAATGGCTGCCTCTGCATGGGGAAGATCCCCCTTTTATGTGACTATATCTAAGTCCAAAAGAATACTTTGATTTCATGATGGAAGTGAAAAGGCTTGGAAAACACTGTATTTTTGAATGGGTATCTTCAATTTAGGTAATTAACGGGTAAAAATCTTACACAGTGTCCCTTTAAATGATTTTAGCAAATGGCTGCAATATACAGTAACAAAGTACCAAAAAATTAAGGGGTCTAAATACTTTCCGTACTCACTGTATATATCTACTGGAATTCAAATACTGTATATAGTGTTAGTACTGTGTAGGGCTGAATGACTTGGGGAAAAATATATAATTGTGATTTTTCTGACAAACTACTTTGCTGTGACATCAGGCGGGGGGGTATTCTTCCTGTATGTTTATAATGAAATGTTCAGCAGTTACCAAGGTGACACAATTCACACATTATCAAACACTGCCAAAAAGATTAAAGGAAAAGTAACGTTTTTTTTACAATCTGAGCCTTCTTTCAGTAATAAAACAAGTTGTTTTACTCACCCATAGCACTTTGGTGTCATATGGAGCACTTACAGAGAGGTTTTAGATTTGCGGTTAGCCTAGCGCAACTTCTAGCCATAGCTCGGGGCATATAATATATTCCCCGAGCATGTAATATGCCCCGTGCGGGCTCCAAATAGCACAAACTTTAGCACTTTTCAAATCATAGAAGCCCGATGTCTTAGTCTACGATTTCGTTTGAAGCAAAAGTGGCCTGTAATCCGAGATTTATCCATAGTTTACAGCTTTGCGTTTCATGTTTGGGTCCCGGGAGCTGAGAGCACAGTCCACACATGCGCACTGGCCTCCTCATCTACTCGAAACTATGGCTGAATCTCAGATTACAGGCCACTTTTGCTTCAAACGAAATTGTAGATTAAGATATCGGGCTCCTATGATTTGAAAAGTGCTAAAGTTTGTGTTATTTGGAGACCGCAAAGTAATGCCCCGATTACTCACGCTAACGGATACGCTACAACTTAACTTCTACGAAACTGCTCAAAATGACACCAAAGTGCTATGGGTGAGTAAAACAACTTGTTTTATTGCCGAAAGAAGGCTCAGATTGTAAAAAAAACGTTACTTTTCCTTTAAGCTGCTCAAAATGGATTTGAGCAGGGTATTTTTAGGAGCCTGTGGTCAATACAAGCGTTTATGGTCCTGTTTGGATGCTTGATTTTCAACAAAAAGGTGAGCATGACTGTTGGCTGTTGCGAGTTAGTTTGTTTTGACTCATCCAGCTGCAGTTTCAATGAGCTTGGCCCTTTCTAGTTAGATTGTGTTAAACCAAAGTTTAGATTAAAGTCTAACAGGGCTTCAGACAGAGCAGTGCCTCCAGTTAACATCATACCCACAGGGAATGTTAATGACATCAGGTGTAAAATCTCAATAAGTAGTATTTGTAGTTGCATGAAATTATTTTAATGTGTGAGTATAGTTACCTGGCCAGCCAAATGATATCTCTCTGTATTTCCTATACAGCGCGATACCATTTGGACACCCTCCATCCACTCTCGCTCCTCCGGTTACAAACCGACTCCGCGATTCTGATTCGTTCAAAGATGGTGACGTCAGTGCACCCGCCTTTGCCCGCAAAGTCACTCTTAGGCAGTGGAAGTTCCTCCTCAGTTTTGAATCAAGATGGCGCAATCTCTGATTGGTTCACTTAGCTGTCTGTCTACGCGCAACCGCAGCGCATTCTGTGGATCAAGCGTTACCAGACTCACTGGTACAGCGATGAGTCATGGATTCTTCCAGGCAATGAGTATAGAGTATTTAACAGTCAATTAGACAATAACTTTTTTTTTTTTTGAAAGTATGTTCCATTTCAAACTTTCCAATTCAGTTTATTTATGTTACACATATTATATATTATAAATAAGATTTCTGAAGAGCAAATTTAGAGCAAAAAATAAATATAAAATGTGGTAACAATAAAATGAGTTTAATGGTTTATAATAACAGAAAACCAATTAAAAATATGAAAACAAATAAAACAGAGCAATAAAAGATCTCGTGCAGTGTTAACAGTCAGAGAATATAAGTCTCAAGACGATTTTTATAACATACTGTATTCATAAATTATACTTTATTGGTGTTTCATGAATCTTCTGTTATCCGGAAATGAGCACACCTGGACGAATGACTAAGAGCCATGGTGAGACTGCCGTTACACTGAGAACCATTTGTACAGATTGGCAGCCACATTTCTGTCAGTTTGTCCCAGGCCAGCTCAGTCCACAGAGATGAGGCCATGTTATAAATAATAACATGATAACAATGAAAATAAGCATTAAATGCTCATATCTCCGCAAAAAACATACCTGGAGTTGTGTTTTGTTTCATTCACAAATGTTTCAGCAACCCTTTATTATAAGTCTGTCTACATCTCTGCTCAAAATGCTCTGTTCCACCTTGTGATGTCATGTAGTGGTAGTTTTCAAGTTAACAGCTACATTTTACATTTTGTTAAAGGAAAAGTAACGTTTTTTACAATTTGAGCCTTATTTCAGTAATAAAACAAGTTGTTTTACTCACCCATAGCACTTTGGTGTCATATGGAGCATTTCCGGAGATGTTTTAGATTAGCGTTAGGCTAACGCCGTTAGCCTAGCGCAACTTATAGCCATAGCTCGGGGCATTCCCCGATTTCGTTTGAAGCAAAAGTGGCCTGTAATCCGAGATTTATCCATAGTTTACAGCTTTGCGTTCCATGTTTGGGTCCCGGGAGCTGAGAGCACAGTCCGCACATGCGCACTGGCGAAACTATGGCTAAATCTCGGATTACAGGCCACTTTTGACCAAACGAAATCGTAGACTAAAGACATCGAGCTTCTATGATTTGAAAAGTGCTAAAGTTTGTGTTATTTGGAGCCCGCACGGGGCATATTACATGCTCGAGGAATGCCCCGAGCTATGGCTATAAGTTGCGCTAGACCAACGGCGTTAGCCTAACGCTAATCTAAAACATCTCTGGAAATGCTCCATATGTCACCAAAGTGCTATGGGTGAGTAAAACAACTTGTTTTATTACCTAAATAAAGCTCAAATTGTAAAAAAAAAAGTTACTTTTCCTTTAAGTAGAGATTGGCAATTCCAGGGCCGTAATTATCCAAATGACTCTAGAGAAGGTGTATGGAGTTAAAAACACAGTGGAGCACTTCTTGTATTACCACGTGACATCACAAGGTGGAAAAGAGTGTTTTCAGTTTGAGAGCTAAGAATTCGGCGTAATATACAGGTTTGTGTGTTAAATGTGTGAATGAAACAAAACACAACTCCAGGTCTGTTTGTGATGAAGAAACAACATTAGAACAGAGATCAGAAAACAGTGTCATCTGGGCGCTTTACGAATGTGGTTCTCATATTCAAATCTTTCATTTAGTTAGAAGAAATCAAAAGATAGGCTTATGTATGCATCATTACATTTAAATTGTACTTTAATTTTCTACAAATATCTCCTCAAAGAACAAGTGGAAGCATCAGAGCCACATGGTAATAAGAATCAAATCAGACCGGCATGTACGGCTCACATCAGGTGGACTTGTGGGTCTGTAATTATCATTTGTCTGCAATTCAAACACTCAAATTAAAATAGCGGTTATAACATTTTATGTTTATGTTCCTACCATCAAACTTTCACCCAATATTCTACTCTATGATGTACTTTTAAGGTGCATTATGTCACTCTTTGGGGGTTTGTCACCTGCTTGTTTCTGTCGATGTCATTGCTCTGTCTAGAATGTTCCACAGTGTGATATTAAACAGCTCTACTTTACATTTATTAAATTACAGGTGGGTTTATAGCTCAAAAATACCTAGAAAAATAGACATTCTGACTGTGACTGGTTTGCCTCTTCACAGATCTGGCCTGTAACTTCGTCTCTCCATGAAGAAAAGTTTAATATCATACTGTGAAATATTCCAGACAAAGCAATAACATCTCCACGGAGAAAAGCATTTGACGAACCCTCCACCAGAAAAGTTACACAAAGCTCCTTCAAGAAGCACCACTTTTTACAGGTTAAATTGTGTGTACATTAAAAAAATCAGTATCAAAAATCAGTATAAGAGCACATAGACTAGTACACGCCTATGGAGCACTGAGGGATTATTACACAGATATAAGACCACATGGGAATAGAAAAGAAAGTACTACAATTTAATGTTGAAAATGACATTCTATAGTCTAAATAAAAAGTAAGTTTATTTCTGTGTTCCATAAAGAAAACATTTGTAGTCTAGTTAAAGGCGCTGTACCTGATTTTTACCTTAAAACATCAACAGAACTAGTTCATTTTAAACAGTTTGCATTTCAGTCATCAATTATTCTCCAGTTTGTAATTTTCAGACCAGAGACCAGAGTGTCGTTTGGCCATCACAACAACAACTAGCATGTTAACCGCTCACCTCCTGATTTTTGGACAGTATAACACTGAGCAACAGGA
Source organism: Paratrypauchen microcephalus (assembly GCA_036785185.1). Taxonomy (NCBI): domain Eukaryota; kingdom Metazoa; phylum Chordata; class Actinopteri; order Gobiiformes; family Gobiidae; genus Paratrypauchen; species Paratrypauchen microcephalus. Next base: position 962,925 of record JAVJIX010000058.1, on the reverse strand, counting down.
GCTCAATGGGAGAGTGTTCCCTGATCCGAAGGTTGGCCGTTTGAATCCTGTGCTCAACATAAACATCAGTGGTTGAGAGGTCAGATCAGTTTAGACAAACTTTATTGCTCCACAAGGGAAATTATTTGGACAAAGTAGTTCACACATCAGAATATATTATAATAACAATGAGCAAACACATAAATTCAAAATAAGTAGTTGTTGTGTCATTTGGCAGTGTCTGCGTACGCTGGTGTATGAACGAGTGTGTGAATGGGTGAGAGGTTTCTTCATATAAAGAGTGCTTTGAAGATGGACTTATTTTGACCTCAAGAGCTGCTTATAGAATATACACAGTATGTATTGGGAGCAGACCAGTGTTGCTCAAACCGGCTGGCTAGCTCAAGTGGTAAAGTCACTTGACTTTCACCTGAGGGACCTGGGTTTGAATCCCCCTGGTAATGAGCAAAAGCCATTGTGGGTCCTTGGGCAAGACCCTTCATGGTACTGCCCCCCAGGCGCCTGAAAGACGAGCTGCCCTCTGCTCCTTCATGGGTCAAATGCAGAGAAATAATCCCCCTACGGTGATGAATAAAAGACAAAAAAAATCATCAAAATCAAATATGGAAAAAATTGGGTATGGGCCACTGAGATAAGACCTGAAACAAAGCACCTGGTCCATGATAATTGCATTGAGCTCTCTCCAGAACCATCCCACTCCCTTAGTAACAAGAATACAATCAGTCTTCCATGCACTGCTCACACCAATTTTCATGTTAATGTTTCTAAATTGAGCCATTGGGCCTTAATAACCACCTTGTCTCTGAATTAACATCATAGATCATAATGACATGAGTTTCATTATGAGTTTAAGTCTCTCAGCTAGTTTTGTCTAACACTGAAGCACTGACTACTCATTTTTATAATATCCTCTGGGAATATTGAACTACTACCGTTATTACTAAAGATTTTGAAATGTTGTGTTCATTTGTCCAGTGGCACAGCGGTAAGAGAGTATACTAACTTGAAGCTTAGTGGTTCAATCCCAACTCCGGTTATTGTGCCTTAAAGTGGCTGCACCTTATTTTTTGTATGGAGTTGGCCAATTTATTTATTTATTTATTTTTTAAGAAATGAGAACACTATGTACATTCTGCTAATTATACAGTTTTAGCGCGAGAATCAGGAAGTGTACTGTTAGCATGCCAGCTATTGTTAGAACTACCAAGACGGCTAAGCTCCACTTTGGTCTCTGAAAGTTATGGAACTAGAAAAAGAACGTAGATGGGGGTGGGAGGATTCTTTTGTACTAAACATTCAACATTTGTACATTTTCCTTTTAGATATGAGTGGTCCAGGTAGTCACAGTGCAGTAGTAGTGCAAAGAAATTACTCACGTAAAAGTAAAAAAAAGGATTTGGGAAAACTACAACTTAAGTAAAATAATGTAAAGAGTAAATGTCTGGATGGAACATCTGATTTATAATTTGAAGAAAATGTAATTGGAAGGACAAAACATGAAATAATGCACAAAATTGGGTATTTTCAAATAGGGCTTTTTCAGTTCTGATACCGATTCTGATACTATAGCTTTGTGTCTGCTGATACCTGTTATCAACCGATACCAGATAAGACATTGAAAACAGCATTTATTTCCTTAAGGCAAAAATCAAATAAGACAAAACAGATCCAAATGTGTCATGTAGCTGTTCTTTGGTAACTACAGAACAAATATTATACAAACATTATGAGGCTTTCTGGGGCAGCTATGATCAGTAAATAGTCTTATTACATCAACTAAATGTTCCAACAGGATATCAGTTGAACCCATATTTAGAAGCCGGTGTCTGGTCCATCTAATTTTTCTGTATCAGCACTTATATCTGATACCAGTGTTATATCCGATACCAGTGTTATATCCGATACCAGTGTCTGATCAGTGCATCCCAAACTTGAGAAAAACTAAAGAAACTTTTCTGAAGAAACACAGACTTTCAAATCATCAAATATTGTCAACCAAGTAATAGTAATATTGTATGGAATAAGAAAGAGGACAAAATGTGTATTCACAAGAAATTAATCCACGCAAATAAAATTAATCCACGCGAATAAAATTAATCCACGAAAACGTGTAGTCACAAGAAATTAATCCATGCATATTTTGGATATACACGCGTCTTTGGTTGTAGTTGAGCATAAAATAAATATTTGCAAACTTATGTACGAATACGAATTTCTCAGATGGAAGAAAGTGGACAAAAATACGTCGTCGGTTACGTCATCACGTCACGTCGGCCGAGACCACTTAAAGTCTGCAGCGGTCCATCCATCCATCCATTTTCTTCCACTTATCCGGGGCCGGGTCGCAGGGGCAACAGTCTAAGCAGGGACTCCCAGACTTTCTTCACCCCGGACACTTCCTCCAGCTCCTCCGGGGGGACCCCAAGGCGTTCCCAGGCCAGCCGGGAGACATAGTCCCTCCAGCGGGTCCTGGGTCTTCCCCGGGGCCTCCTCCCGGTGGGACATGCCCGGAACACCTCCTGAGGGAGGCGACCAGGAGGTATCCGGAACATATGCCCGAGCCACCTCAGCTGGCTCCTCTCCACGTGGAGAAGCAGCGGCTCTACTCCGAGCCCCTCCCGTGTGACTGAGCTCCTCACCCTATCTCTAAGGGTGCGCCCAGCCACTCTCCGGAGGAAACTCATTTCGGCCGCTTGTATCCGCGATCTTGTCCTTTCTCTACTCTGGTCTGCAGCGGTAAAAAAAAAATTCTGGAGGACAGTCTTGGCTGGTTACAGTCCTTTACAAGTACAGTTACAGTATGTCAGAAAAGTGCACAAACATTTTGAGTTAACGCGCACCTTATTTCGGTGTGCCATCCTGTCAACTCCAGCCAAGACTGTCCTCCAGAGTAAATGTAACTACCTACCTCTGACCATATTTGACTCGACTAAGAGATGCTTGATCAGTTCAGACTCTTACCGATTTGACTTTATTTTGGCTCTTTCCTAGATGTTGGGAGTCCTTGAGATAAGTGTTGTAATGTCAGTGAGGTGGTCTGTGTGAACCCCTCTCCATGTTGTTCTATTGCTTTTCAAACTGGACTGTGAGCCTTCTGAACTGACACTTCTTATTACTATGTCAAGTGCGTTTTTGGACCAGAGAAATTTACAGTCCTGGCAGTGTCAGGGGCAGGCTGCGGAGAAGGCGCAACCAGCCCCGGACAGCCAGACAAGAGGAGTAAACGGGACAGATGAGCTAACAGTGGGTTTAACAAAGGGAGTGGAAGACAGAAAAGTAGTTATATTGTACGGAGAGGGCAACGAAAGGTTTAAACTTTCTGGTGGAGGGTCTGTCACTTGCTTGTTTCTATGGAGATGTCATTGCTCTGCCTGGTATATTCCACAGTGTGACATTAAACAGCTCTACCTTAATAAGAGCTCTACCTTAATAAGAGCTGACGAAGCCTCTCGGATGAGCGGCGAAACGTTTTCAACCAAACAAACTTTGTCCAGTTGACAAATTGAACTTCTCCTGTTATCATGGATTCTACCTGGACGACTGAGGGACTTTTCACGAGCTCTACCTTACACTTATTCAATTACAGTTGGTTTCAAAGCTCAAAAATTCCTAGAAAAACAAGCCTTCTGACTACAAATCTGACCTCTAACTTGGTCTTGTTTGGTCTTCATGAAGATAGAAGAAAGTGAGAAAGTTTGAATGCCATCCTGTGAAACATTCCACACAAAGCAATAATGTCTCCATGGAGAAAAAAAACATTTGATGTACTCTCCACCAAAAAGGTTTCACAATGCAACTTTAATGCTGGATTTGAGTGTACGTGAAATATTGAAAGAGAAAATGAAATGGTCACGCTATTTAAAGCCACAGTAGATCACTTTTTGGACAAAAATATACTTAAATTAAAGCATGTCTTTCTATATTTTTCAGTTAATTAAAACAACCGAAGAACTGAAAAATATAGAAATATATTGCGGGCAGGCTTGCATCTCCACAAACCTGACTTTGGCCCGAAGGAGAGCCTCTTCAGTGCTTGTTTTAATGTGAATGTTGTTCTTTTGGCAATAATCTTCCTCAGTTTCCACAAAACATACCTGTCTCTATGGAGAGTGTTCAGAAGTACTTCCTGTTTCTTGTTTTCATGGTGACCTCCAGAAAGCTACATGAAGCACCTTTAATTCCAGGCAAGAGTTAAAGATTCTCTCTCTCAAAATAGGACCTTGATCAAAACATTTCTTAAATTCATGTTGATAAAAGCTTGTGAATATTAAATGGTATATAAGTTAGTATTTGTTGGCTTTTAAATTCTTGATGGTGCTGCTCCTCCTTTGAAAAGTTTTGTCTCTTTGGAGTATGTGCACATGTGTATGGCTATATGTTGTTTTTAGAAAAGTATTTTTGATTATTATGGAATTGATAAGCTGGTCCCTCAATGCAATTGACATTCTGTTTTCACGGAGGAATCCCAGTCCGGGAGAGCCGAATTGTCCGGACGGAACATTCGCTGCTGGATACACGAGGGATACTTGGGACAAGTAGAATATTGTGTGTTTGGCACCTCTGTTCCTAGAGGATGCTGAAGATATCTACCTATTTGGATTTTTGATAGCTGGACATCTGTTGATTGCTTAGGGATGTTCCTGATCGGAAAATTGGAAAGCTGGCAGCAAGGAAAGAGTCGCTCAAGCTGTCTGCTTTAATATCGCACCATAGTGGAGCCATTACTGACCTAGTGAAAGGTTTACATCAGAAAGTGATGAGGAACATCTCCAATCAGAGGATAGCTTCTGACGCCTGGACATCATCACGAGCATACTCACAGAACTGTGCAGAAACAGCGCAGCACAGTCTGCGGCCATTGCTACACGTCAACTCTCTAGGGCTCTAGCGGCTCTGCAAGGTAACATGAAGTTGGGGGCCTGGCAGAACCAGGGTTCTGGCTAATTGTCTGTTTGCCTGGGTTCTAAAAAATTATCGACTATGTTAAATGATCCCCCTTGGCTTAATTAATCAGTCTCCCACAAATCTCTGCTCTCCTGCACTCAACACACCCCCAAGGACACAGCTGTGGTTGTCACAGCACACTATAAACAAAAGGACATCTTTTCAAACTCGGCTGGAACACTCTGACATGTATACTGTAAACACTCTGCCCTGTCTATATAGAATGTCCGCCTCAGTTTTTATCAGTTTCATCATTATTCTTTATTTTATACTCTTGTTCTTGCCCCCTCCCCACCCTCCTGTTTGTTTACCAAACAAAAAGACGTCTCGTGTTTACCTGTCCCATTGTTTTTATCATAATATGTTGTGAATATTGTTATTGATTGTACTTGCAGTTTTTTCTTCTCTGTTATCTCCAAATGGTGGCACACGCATGTGCAGAGGATCCTCCCTGGCTGTTACTACTTCTTCTGCTTGGCCAGGGAGAAATGCGCTATCAATTCACTGTATGTTGTGTACATATATCAGAATTGACAATAAAGCTGAATCTGAATCTGAACAGTGTGACCCCTTGGTAATATCTGTTTCATTTATTTGTGCTCATTTCATCTGCATACATTAAATCTGTATTCAGTATTTCCACCAATCTGCTCAGGAACTACAGGTGTAAATTAGGATTCATATAACCTGGCACCAGCATCTCTCCTATGACTTTTGTCTTTTAATGTATTGTTAGAATACATTTTATAAATAAAAGCATACCATACCATTGAAATACTCACTTTCCAACAGGAGAGAGTGCCAGCAACCTAATATAAGCATTCAGATAGAAAGATGCTGTATACGTTTTTTATACCTGCCTGTCAAAGCCTGATCTCATCAGATCTCAGAAGCTCAGCAAGGCAGGGCCTGGTTAGTACTTGGATGGGAGACCGCTGGGAATTCCAGGTGCCACAGTGGGGCGCCAGTCGCAAAAACTGTTGTTGTGTCCTTAGGCAAGACACTTCACCCACATTTGCCTAGTATGAAAGTGGAGTGTGCATGAGTGATGGTGGTGGTCGAGATTGGCAGCCTCGCTTCCGTCAGTCTGCCCCAGGGCAGCTGTGGCTACAGAAAGTATCACCACCACCAAGTGTGGAGTGAATGAACAATGAACTGTAAAGAGCTTTGGGTGTCATGAAAAGGCGCTATATAAATGCTATGAATTATTGTCTTAAAGGTCCCATGGCATGAAATCTTCACTTTCTGAGGTGTTTGAACGTTAATGTGTGCTCCCCTACCCTGTTTAGCCCCCCCATGGCTAAAAGTTGCGAAATGTGTAAACTGAGCATTGGCGATCCTTTTCCGCATTCGAAAAATAGACAGCCCAAACGGGCGATTCTGGACAAGGGAAATTTCTGACGTCACACTCGTGGAAAGGTTTCCACCCCCCGTCTGGATGTCTACCCACCGTCTCTGGAAATCACGCCCAGAGAGTTTGAACCGCAAACGAGCTACGCAATGCGAGATGCGTTCTTTTATTTGCCTGGAGACACGTGAGAGTGTTTCCAGGCTTGGATGTCCTTTATCCGAGCCTCCGAACCTCTGAAACAGCAGTGGTTTCATTTTATTGTCAGTGACTTACCAGTTGAGCTAACCAGCCGGTGCATTAAGGCGCCATATAAAAGCATCAAGAAGTACCATTTCATGGGATCTTTAAAAATGTGAAAAACAGAACTTGTCCATTTAAAAAAGTTTGCAGTGATCCAAAGTTATTCCACACCAGTGAGTCAGGGGAGGCAGGGAAGGCCGTGCCTCACCTGTCATCACAGTGAAAAAAAAAGTAAAATGAAAAAATAAATGGTTATATTTATCAAATGATTTGTACTATAGAGTTATTTTCTATTTAACTTCTCCATTTTATTTTATTTTTTTAATTCAAAATTGCAGAATTTTCACTGTTGCCGTTCAAATACTGAAGAGACATGCGGAGAGACACCAGCTGTGGATGCCTCACATGGACTGACTGTGCTGTAGCTCAGCAGTGACACATTCTGCGCTAAAGCGGCTGTAAAAAGGCGCTGGGCACATAGTTACCTGGGCTCATGGTAGAAGCACTCGGGAGCCCGGGGATTCTTTTGCAACTGGGGCAGCAGAATAGAGTAAGTGACAGCAAACTACAATTTAGTTTAGCAAGTCAAGTTTAGCAATCAGTTCACTTTTTTCTTCTTGTCTGGATGGATGGAAGATTACATATTAAAGCTCAAGCAGTTTTCTAAACTGGACTTTCAGTTGAAGCAGGAGGTTATAATTAAAGGAAGACCAACACCGGAGCTAAAGGGTTTGCTCCAGACTACGGGACCAAAGACTCGCTCTTTTCAAACAGTGTGGTACACACGAAAAGGCTGACTGTGTGGATGTCCAATGAGAAATTGTCTTTTCTGCTTTTCCTGCCTTCTTTTCTCAACCTGCTTTGACAATGTCTGGACCAGGGGTGGGCAAACTTTTTGACTCGTGGGCCACAAAGGGTTCTAAAATTTGACAGAAGGGCCGGACCAGGAGCAGGTGGATTTAGTGTTTTGGTAAAAACACTAAAAATAACATGGGATATGTAGAAAACATGTGCTTTATTTCAGTTAAAAATGAACAAAAGCATTACAACAAAATGTCTGTCTTTCAAGTTCCACGGTGCTATTTACTCTTAAAACACAGAAAATTTAAAGGTCCCATGGCATGAAATTTTCACTTTCTGAGGTTTTTGAACGTTAATGTGAGCTCCCCTACCCTGTTTTGCGAAATGTCTAAACTGAGCATTTGCGATCCTTTTCTGCGTTACAAAAAATCAGAGCTCAAACAGGCGAGTTTGAACAAGGCACCTTATTGACATCAGATCGAAAAAAGAAATGCAAATGCAGTTCCACCCCCGTCTGTCTGTACTCAGCGTCTCTGTAAATCACGCCCAGAGAGTTTGGACTGCGAATGCGCTAGGTAATGCGAAATGCGTTTTTTTATTTGCCTGGAGGCACGTCCGAGTGTTTCTAGGCTCGGAAGTCCTTTATCTGAGCCTCTGGACCTTTGAACAGCAGTGGTTTAATTTTATTTTATGTGGAAATGTGTTTATTTTTCAATGGAACGCTTCAAATCTCTCCCCCGTGCAAAAACAAGGAAATGGATCAGCTGTGGGCTCTGGGATCTGAGCTCTGAGCGGAGAGTTTGGCCACGCCCCCACCCTCTACTATTGGCCATCTCTTTTCTCCTCATTTGCATTCAAGCAACAACACCCAGAATAAAGAGTTTGAGAGAGATATTTATGACTCTTTCTCATCTTATCTCTGTTTCTCATGCAGTGAGTGTTGATTTTGAAGAAGGATTCATTTACAGTATTAGGGAACCATTAAGGAGCCATATAAAAGCATCAACAAGTACCATGTCATGGGATCTTTAACTAATAAAATACAGCTTTTTTTATTACTAACAGTTACTATTTTAAAACACTGAAAGTTCTGTTCTCCTTCAGGTTCTTTCGGTCTTTCATTGACTGTTTTGTGGCAAAATGACGGCTGATATTATATTCTTTAAAAACCGCTACAGTCTCTTGGCATATCAGGCATACAGCAGTTGATAAGTATTCAGTGAAAAAATTATTTAATTTATTTGTCCACTCCTTATTAAACACTGGACATTCTCTGTCCACTTTTCTTTTCTTTTCTTAGCTCCGCTCATCTTTACAGGAGGGCTGAGGGGTCAAAGAGTAAAGCACAAACGTGGAGCAATACGCCGCACCTCAACAAAGGTCAATGTATGTAGTGTGCCGGCTATTGGAAAATGCCAGAATTGCAGGGAAATTAAAACATAAAAACATTAACAAAGTTTATTAATATAATTTCTTCAAGTTCGGCGGGCCGGATTAAGAAGCTTAATGGGCCGCATATGGCCCCCGGGCCGTAGTTTTCCCATGCCTGGTTTGCATGGTGCAAAGGTGCCTTGTTAAACATGAGTGGTCCACCGCTCAAATTCAGAGCCAGATCACACTAAAAACGTTGTTATTTCAATTTAGTGACACTACTCGCTGCGCTCTGGAAAATGCACTGAAAAATAATAATTCATTTTCAGCTTCACATCGAAAATATTATGAGCTCCACTCACTTATAGGGACAGAAACTGACCCTGGTTTACATATTTGTAAATCTGATTGTGATGACGTCAGTGCCTCACCAGCCATGACCCTCACCACACGTCACTGTTCCACACGTACCCCATGTGTTAGCTTTACTTTCTTAAGCTCTGGTCTCTGAAAATTGTGTCAAGTGCTTAATATCTCATCATGGTGAATAATTAGGATGTGCACAGGATTAGGAATGCATAAAGTAAAGGAGGAATAACATGAACCACATTTTTAAGAAGTAAAAGTCTGGTACAGCTCCTTTGATTAGCCTTTTAGCATCTGCAAGTGAACACTGCTTTGACCTTGAGCGTGAAGCATCCTGGGAACTCTGTGTAATCAGAAGTGCTTCTATACACTTCTTGACTTTCCTCGTTAATTTAAACTCCCCGTTTCTGCTCCTCTTTGTTTGAAAACCATTGACTTTCAAGAGCTTGACAAACACTATTTCACACAAGCAATTTCACTTTGAGGCTCTAAGTAGAAGGCTTGAACCATCTGGGAAAAAAATATCTGACTGAGTTTTCAGACAAGCTTTGAGATCATGAGTAGATTTGTGATTTATGTTTAAACAGTAGGATTTTGTTCTTATTTCACATTTTAAACAATTAAACTTAATCCAAACATTTGAAGAATAAAATGTCAGGGCTCACTACAGCAGTTACAGAGAAACTAAAATGAAATACATTTTAATTAAATACAGTGGTCCCTCGCTGTTTCGCTGATTTTTTTTATAGTGTATCAACACGTATTGTGTTCTGCGTCCTGATTGGCTAAAGGACTGTAGACCATTGTCTTTGTCAGTCATTCTCCTCCGTGTCTCCTGTACAGAATGTGTTCAGTTTGCCAAATGTATTTAAATGTTCGATCACGAGCAGTGTGACTCTGAAGACTGAGCGGTCTGTTTGGACACATGTCAGAAGGACCGAGGCCGTGCTCTATTACGGGTTTGACCACGTGTCCGCGCGCATGTTATGCAGTGTTTCCGCATAACGAACTGAGTCCAGGCGGTGGAACCAGTCCTGAGAGCGCACGGATGTGTTCTCACTACAGTTCTGTGTTTGGTGCAGAGCTGTAGAATCCCTCCCCCCCGTTCCACAGACTACGGGGCCGCTTGTAGGTGTAAATTGCCAGGGCCGATGATCCCAGTCCGTCACTGCTCTGAAGTGCTGTATGTTTGCAAGTTTTCTCCCCAACAAAACCCGCAACAGCGCAGCGGCGCCAGGCGCCTCGGTCAGAGGAACTGTGAAATACACACATATTTATACACGCAATATAAAGCTGACTACTTCACGGATTTTGCCTATTGTGGGTTATTTCTACAATGTAACCCCCATGATAAACGAGGGAGCGCTGTACTGAGCCGCATCAGAGGGATCAAAGAGCCGCATGCGGCTCCGGAGCCGCGGGTTGCCGACCCCTGGTTTACTTGGTCGACAAAGTTTATTTGGTCGAAGTTCAGAAGAAGCTGCAAAACGTCTTCGACCAAACAAAGTTTGTCCAATTGACAAATTGAATTTCTCCTTTTGCCATGGATTCTACCTGGAAGACTGAGGGATTCTTCACATATCATAGAATCATAGTAAAGCTGCAGCTCTGCACACATAGCACTTGTTTTGCCCTAACTATCAAGTGTAAAACAAGTTTTAGTAGTTTTCTCTACAGGGACACTGTATACAGACTGTGTACACACAATGGGCACCTGCTTCTATGGCACGAACAGATCCTGGTGCACTTTTATGAGTTTGGAGTTTTTTGGAGCTTCCACTCTTTGGCCGTAACAGGTTTAGTTTGAAATTTGCTCATATTTTGTGTGGAAAGGATGCGTTGAGTCCTTAGGAGGTGCCACACTGTGCCACGTAAGCTTAAATTATGCGGCGCATGCGTTTTCACTGGTCATGGTGATATAATGGCTGATATTTTCACTTCTCCACGTGTCCACGAGCTAATGCACGTTACCTGCTCTCTCCTGTCTCACCTGTTTGTGGAGGAAATTATGTTTTTTCAAAATAAAACATTTGAGCCTTTTTGACCTGCCAATTGTGTCCATTCAATTGCAGTTTGCCTTGCAGCCCTACATAGCACTAACATCCACTGGAGCTGAGTGAGGTGCAACTTCAGCGGGATTCAGACAAAACAGGAAATTCCAGACAAAAATAAACATCTCCACCCTGGATTGTCTCTCCTGTTCCTTCCTGTAAGAGAACACCTGCAGACTCATATCCACTGCCAAGTACAACACAAGGTGGTCATTAAAAGGGAGTAAAATGCATTTGATGACTTGGCTTCAAAACCATTACGGCTACAGCATCATGGATCACGGAAGAGACCGGGTACATATATGTTACTATGATGACTAAACAGAACCTTGGTTGATTCAAGCTAATTTTCTGCAAAGGTATTACAAAATTGTTATTTCTGACACATAAGTGGTAAGTTTGCTCATAATAAATTTTAAAGTACAATAATTTCCACCATAAACAACAACATATCCTGTTTTATTTGGCATAGCCCTGTAATTTAAATCTGTACAAACATGTTCTGAAATACAGGACTTTTCAAGTATTTAAAATGTGAAATATGAAAAATATTAATATAGGGCCCATATATTTAAAGGGCCGATATTACACTATTCTGTGATCTGTGTTATTATGCTGTTATCTCATCAAAACCATACCTGGAGTTGTGTTTTGTTTCATTCACGCAAGAGTTGAATCTGTATAATATACGACCTTTAAACTTAGACTGCAAATCTACTCAAAATTACAGTGCTTGTTAGAAAAATCACACTTAGATATTTTTTCTCAAATGCTTAGAGCCTCAAAGTGAAACCGGTTGCATTAAAGTGCATTTGGTTTTCAAACAAAAAGGAACAGAAAAAGGGAGTTCAAATTAAGAAGGAAAGAAACTAGTGAAATATGTTATTTTTAAGATAAGTAAAAAATACTAAGGATATTATTTAAAAAATCTCAAACAGATCAAGAAAAAAAAACATTCATTGCAGTGTTCCAGTGAAGTCAGAGCGGTCATAGCACTGTTATGTCCGTCCTATTCTTCACCATAGAAAAGTCCTATATAAATGTCATATTTTATCTTATACATGAATCTCAACCATAGCGTCTACAGATCTGTTTACGCACTTTCATGGAATTGCAAAAGTATGAGGTCATTGTTAGAAAATGTAGGCACTGCACCTTTAAAGGAAAAGTAACGTTTTTTTTTTTACAATCTGAGCCTTCTTTTGGCAATAAAACAAGTAGCTTTACTCACCCATAGCAGTTTGGTGTGAGTGCTCGGGGCACTGATTTGCGGTGTCCAAATAACACAAACTTTAGCACTTTTCAAATCACAGAAGATCGCTGTGTCAGGGTAGACTTTTAGTGGATTCCAAAACGGCCTGAAACCCGATATCGCAACAGAAAAGTAAAGTTCAGAGCGGTGTTAGCTTCTTTCGGACTAGCGGTGTTTACAAAACAGCTGAGTTCACGCATGTGCACTGTCCTCTCTGATGACGTCATCAAATGAAACTATAGCTGCATATCGGGTTTCAGGCCGTTTTGGAATCCACTAAAAGTCTACGCTGACACAGCGATCTTCTGTGATTTGAAAAGTGCTAAAGTTTGTGTTATTTGGACACCGCAAAGTAATGCCCCGAGCACTCACGCTAACGGATACGGGATCATTAGTAGAACAGAACGGCTCAACATAAGTTCTGCGATACTGCTCCAATTGACACCAAACTGCTATGGGTGAGTAAAACTACTTGTTTTATTGCCGAAAGAAGGCTCAGATTGTAAAAAAAAAGTTACTTTTCCTTTAAGTGCATTCAAAAAATAAAAAGTACATTAAAAGGACCATATCACGCTATTTTCTGATCTGTTTTTGAATGTTTCCTCATCACAACCATCTTCTCTCAAACTGAAAACACTCTGTTCCACCTTGTGATGACATGTGGTAGTACAGGAAGTGCTCCGCTGTTTTTAAACTCCATACACCTTCATTAGAATCATTTCGGTCCTGGACTTGCCTATCTCTGTTGAACTAAAATGTAACTTGAAAACTACCACTACATGACATCACAAGGTGGAACAGAGCATTCTGAGCATTGGAGATGTAGACAAACTAAGAACAAAGGATGTGTGAAGGAACTAAAACACGACTTTGGGTGTGTATTTGATGAGGCAACAACACTGTAACATGGCTTAAAGCTGACAAGAATCCAGTATGTGTAATACAGGACTTTTAAGGGCAAAAATCCCACATGAAATCTAAAAAATTATAAGATTGGATAAGTTGTGCTCAAATGTTAGCTGTGAAATAAGTCCACAATGGTACATTTGTTATGGGGATGTGGTATTTACAGAAATGTGAGAATATTATATATAATTCTTGTTACAGTATGTATATATAGAGAGAGTTATGCATTGCCCACTCATACCTCCAGGTGATGAAACTGATGGAAACATAGTTATATTTTCTTTTATAAGTCATGAGGGGATTGAAACTGTCGCTCTCAATTAGAATAATTGCTGATATTATGTTGAGCTGTGAGAAATGGAAATGGATGTGAAACTGCATTATTTCTCATGAAGTTCCTGGTCTTTAGGTTTCAATTGCTCAAAAATGTGCCATGTTTTGACAGTGAAATGACATTTACAGTTCAAAATTGCGTAATGACTTTATCGATCCGCAAGGAAAATAACTGCAAGGTTGATCCCAGTTTGCTGATATATTTTTTTCTTACTTTTCTTTTTTTTAAAAACCAAGTTAAAAGTTAAAGTTGCACTATGGACGTTTTCATATTTATTAATGAGTTTTTCAGTTAGTCACTCTCACCTTTTTTGTTAATGATCAAACACCTACTGTAAGCATGGACGCTTGTACAAGTTACAGGCTACAGTACTGAAAATGTGTTGTTTAAATCCATTATGCATTTTTCTTAACACGTTCTTGGCAGTATTTGCTAATGTGTGCTATGTCACCATGGTAACTGATGAATATTTCACCATATAGATATAGATGTGTGAAGAATCCCTCAGTCGTCCAGGTAGAATCCATGATAAAAGGAGAAATTCAATTTGTCAACTGGACAAAGTTTATTTGGTTTCGCAACTCATCCGAGTTGCTTCGTCAGTTCTGGTTAGAGTGCTGATGGACACTGTTTATATCTCGCTGCAGGGAGGAGCTAACTATACTGAAATTATTCTGAAACTATCCCACCTCTTTGTTTTGAGTTTCTGTCTTTTGTATTTCCAGTTTCTCTCTGGCGTCTAGTTTAGCATACCCATTCATACCCTAATGGCTGTTTTCACACCTCTGGACCTGACCTGGCTAGCCCTATTGTTTCCTTTGTTTGTTTTGATTTCGGTTTGAGAATGGAATTATAGATGGGAGACAAATTATGTCTGACTCCCCTATTCCTGTTTAAAGGAGGATTCTCTTTTTTGGACAAAAATAGCCTCTTTAACTCCCCTCTCAAACAAATTCTTTTCCCTGGCTAAGATCTGAACCTCACTGTCCTCGAAGGAGTGGCCCGTGGCTTCTAGGTGAAGATGACGGTCCACTCTGGCACGCCTGACTGTGTTGGTACATCCTCTTGTGAAGTGGCTGTTTGGTTTCTCCAGTGTAGCGCTCACTGCAGTCTTCACTACACTGAATGGAGTAGACCACATTGCTTTGTTTGTGGCTCGGTGTTTTGTCCTTTGGGTGGACGAGTTTTTGTCTTAAAGTGTTTGTGGGTTTGAAATAAACTGGGATTTCATATTGTCTGAAAATCCTCTGTGGTTTTTCCGACACGCCGGCCAGGTACGGAATCGCTACCCCTTTCCTCCTGGGTTCGGATTCTCTGTTGTCTTGTTTCTTGTCCTTGTCTCTTTGAGTGGGGAGTTAAAGAGCCTTCTTTAAACAGGAATGGGGAAGTCAAACATAATTTGTCTCCCATATAGAATTTCATTCTCAAACCGAAATCAAAACAAACAAAGGAAACAATAGGGCTAGCCAGGTCAGGTCCAGAGGTGTGAAAACAGCCATTAGGGTTTGAATGGGTATGCTAAACTAGACGCCAGAGAGAAACGGAATACAAAAGACAGAAACTCAAAACAAAGAGGCGGGATAGTTTCAGAATAATTTCAGTATAGCTCTGTTAGCTCTTCCCTGCAGCGAGATATAAGCAGTGTCCATCAGCGCGCTAACCGGAACTGACGAAGTCTCTCGGATGAGCTGCGAAACGTTTTCGACCAAATAAACTTTGTCCATTTGACAAATTGAATTTCTCCTTTTATCATATAGATATATGTAAAACCCCGCAAGTGTATTGATGTCACTGTAAAGTATCAACTGAACAGAAAGTAGTGACGCTAACAGTGAGGCCTTTTTGATATCATTCCCAATTAAACATCCAATAACTTTATTCATCCCAAAGAGCACTCTGGTCAGGTCTCATATATTTACACATATACGCATGTGTGAGTGCTTATTCTGGTGTTTGTGGTGTAACTTTCTCAGAAAAGCTGTGAAGGCCACACTGGTGCTGCTTCCTCTTCTGGGCATCACCTACATGCTCTTCTTCGTCAATCCGGGGGAGGATGACATCTCTCAGATCGTCTTCATCTACTTCAACTCTTTCCTCCAGTCTTTTCAGGTGAGATGTAGTATTTCCAGCCCTTACCCACTCACAGAGGAGTTTCAAGAGAAAATGTGGAAAAGTTTTTGTTAACTTGTGGTATTAAAGATGCAAGTGGAACATTTCTGCTGGAAGCACTGTTCCCTCTAAGGTGCGCGCGTGCGCAATCGCGCACTCCCCAGACGTTCAGCGCGCACATCAAATCCTTTTCAGCGCATAAAATAAAATCTAACCTGAACTCAGCGCTGGTTTGACACACGGAATCCAGTCTGATAGATTCAGTTTGCACATGTGAATGTGCACATGCGTTAGGGACAAGCCAACTACAAACAGATTCATTTCGATCGCATTTCGCTCGCTTCCTTCAGTAAGAGTTGTCGTGCGCATCGCCGTGGGTCAGAGCGGCAGGTCCGCACCAGCCGACGGGAGCGCCGCCCGCACAGAAGAGGAGACCGGTAGAGCCATAATGTAATCCTCGGCTGTTTTCTTTGTTTCTGTCCAAGCCATAGGTTTTTGTGAGCAAAAAGACGGGACTTTCTGTGTGAAGTGTGAATCCTCTCCCCAGAGCGTTAAACCACAGAGCTCTGTCACTCTCACAAAATTACTTAAACTGGGTAATGATTAAAAAGCAAGATATAAACTGATAAAAATGTATACTTATTTTGGAGATCATTATTTTGAGAAAGACCCATCTTATAGTGTCCTATAGGTCCTACAATCATCCCTAAAAAATCTGCAGCTACATGTAGGCTATATTTATCAAGCTGAAAAAATCTCTCTTCATGTGGTTTTACAGGTTTATACACAGGTACATACACTGTGTATATACACAGGTTATTTTTCAAAATATTGTAATGTTCAATGTTTCACTGACCACAGCAGGACCCTCACACTGACATACAACATGTACAAAGTTCATGAACAGATTTTTGAGAAGTGGACCAAAAAAATCAGTTATATTAAAAGTAATCTAACAGAAATAACAGCAGTGATTTGATTCATAAGCTGTAACTTGTAGATGATCTCAGGTGTGATACTGGTGTGGCCACAGTGTGCATGTCGGATGTTGCTCAAAGGAGTCCAAGGAACGCTCAGGGAGTTAGTGTGTTTGCTCAGACACATGAAAAATTAGGGGGAACATTGGCTGGAAGGTTTGCTATCTGATTGCCTTCAAGTTGTTCTTGTTTTGCCTGAAATGTTTCCCACTGTGGCATGAAACATATATATTGCAGGTGTTTTTAGTGCTTAGAATTACAGGGGGTCCTCGGGTTACGACGGTCTCGGGTTACGACGTTTCGTGGTTACGAACGCGCCCCCATTAAAAAAAATATGTATATATTACGCGTCATTCCGTCTTACGCGGTTTAGCGTGGTAAGAGATGTAAACAAACGCGAACGGCGCGCGGCGCACGGCGGAAGAATACGCTCTGTTGTGGTTGTAGGGCGGAGAAGACGGCCTCGTGTGTGTGCCCAATGTGGGCGGAAGTACCTGATGTGGGCTCTGATCTGCTCCTATGAAAGCGGCAGTGATAACCAAGCAGCGTAGTGGTCTAATTATTGAGATGGAAAGGTTATTGGTGCTTTGGTTGGAAGATCAAAGGCAAAATCCGGTTTACGACGAAATTCGGGTTACGACGCGTCTTAAGAACGGATCTACGTCGTAACCCGAGGACTCCCTGTACCTTGTAATGTGTGGTCCCCTCTCCACAGATCTGACCTGTAACTTTGGTGGTTGCACCACCTTCTTGTCTCCATGGAGATAGATATTTAAAAAGCCATACTGTGGAATATTCCAGGCAAAGCAATATCATCTCCATAGAGACAAGCAGGTGGCACCACTAAGCCAAGTTACAGGTTAAATCTATTTAATGACTGCACTTTACCTCGCCTGTAACTTGGCCTAGTGGCAACATCGGCTTGTCTCCATGGACACAGATACTTTAAATGTCGTACTGTGGAACCTTCCAGGCAATGCAATAACACCATTATACAGACAAGCAGAATGCAGAAATCAGAAAGATTATGGAGTGATTCAACTGGATATTTAGTCCTTTATTTTGCAAAATAATCCCAACACATCCATTGCTTTAAGTTGTTATTGTTAAAATACTTTCATGATATCAAAGTTCAAAGTCAGCTTTATTGTCAATTCTGCCATATGTGTTCAACAGTGAATCGAAATTTCGTTTCTCTCTGGCCAAGTGCAAAAAGACAGTGTACAAGATACAATATGAAGACAAAATACAACAAAAACTATCTAAGACAGAGATCTAAAGTTAAACTAAAGTCTAAGATCTAAAATCTTAAAGCAGTGCAACATAATAAATAAATACCTATATACAGATTTCCAAAGTGTGCAGTGTGCATCAAACATGTGCAATGGAAGATGCAGCAGTGAAATGGTCATGTGCAATAGAATGTGTATTGAAGTTAAGATAAAATAAATGTGCCAACAGTAGTAATTCTAGTGCAATAACAGGAGTAAACAACAGTAGTAATTAAAGCCGCAAGCGGCGTTGGTCGGGACCTCGCACCTGCGTTTGTTCGTCTTACTGAGACGCACACCCATACCAAATTTCGTGTGCCTGGCACAATTATCTCACTTCCTGTTGGGCGCGGCCAAAGACAGATCAAAGGTACAAAGATCAAAGATCTTTGATCAGGGCGTTGCCTAGCAACAGATACCTCCCATTCATAACTCATAACTCCCATTCAATAAATACCTAACTTTACTGATCCGCCGTATCGTTATATTACCGCCTATTTGAAAATCCTTCGCAATTTAACATCTCCAACTTCTTAAGATTATGTTCACCAAAATTTAAGCCCATCTGAGGTACGGTGTAGGAGAAGTGTTTCAAATTCCATTCTATGTCAAATACCCCAAAATCACACAAAAGGCCAATTATCTCACTTCCTGTTGGGCGTGGCCATGACATTGCAGTGAGGCGTTTGTTCTTCTTATTGAGATACACGTCCCTACCGAATTTCGTGCGCCTATCTTAAACGGTATGCCAGCCCCGAAAGACAACGCGCTAGGGGGCGCTATCGAGCTCCTGGGGGTCACCGGGGGACGGGACTTTTTGAGGTCGTACTGGCCGCACTTTGTGATGCCCGTGCAAAGTTTCGTTCGTTTTGAAGCATGGGAACATGCTCAAAATTGCCCCAGCGTGTACGAACAAGAATAATAATACGGAAACGAAGCAACAACAATAGGGACCTCGTCCCCCTTCGGGCTCGGTCCCTAAAAATTCCAGTAGTAAATGTAACTGTGCAACAGTAAACAGTAAAATTCCAGTAGTAAATATAAATGTGCAGCAGTGCAACAGTCGTCCTTAGCAGCAGTTTTTTAAAGTGTCTAGAGTGATATGTCTTTTATGGAATACAGGTTATGCCAATATGGGGGGTGGGGGGTGGGAGATGGGCAAGGTGAGAGTTCGGGTGTGAGTTCAGCCTCCTGACAGCCTGGTGGATGAAGCTGTTTGACAGTCTGGTGGATGAAGCTGTTTGAAAGCCTGGTGGAGTGGGCCCGGAGACTCCGGTACCTTCTCCCCGAGGGCAGGAGGCTGAACAGGCTATGTGCGGGGTGGCTCGGGTCACCCACAATGCTGGACGCTCTGCGGGTGAGCCGGGTGTTAAACATGTCTAGGAGGGAGGGGAGAGAGACACCAGCGATCCTCCCAGCTGCATTCACTATGCGCTGCAGAGCTTTCCTGTTCTGTTCAGTGCAGCTCCCGTACCACACAGTGATGCAGCTGGTCAGGACGCTCTCAATGGTGCCTCGGTAGAAGGTGGTCATGATGGGTGGGGGGCTCTCCTCAGGTTGCGGAGGAAATAGAGGCGCTTCTGAGCCCTCTTTGCCAGTGATACAGTATTCACTGTCCAGGAGAGGTCCTCACTGATGTGCACCCCCAGGAATTTGGTGCTGCTCACCCTCTCTAAAGCAGCACCATTGATGGACAGTGGGGGGTGCTGGGTGGGGCCTCTCCGGAAGTCAATAACAATCTCCTTGGTCTTTTCAACATTAAGAAGGAGATTGTTATTGCTGCACTACTGGGTCAGAAGGCTCACCTCACTCCTGTAGTTTGTCTCATCGTTATTAGAGATGAGACCCACCACAGTCGTATCGTCCGCAAACTTCACTCTGTGATTGGTGCTGAACGCTGGTGAGCAGTCGTGGGTCAGCAGAGTGAAGAGCATCGGACTGAGCACACAGCCCTGGGGGGCTCCTGTGCTCAGTCTAATGCAGCTTGAGGTGTTTCTGCCGACCCGCACTGCCTGTGGCCTCTCACTGAGGAAGTCCAGCAGCCAATTCCACAGTGAGGTCTGAAGCCCCAGGTGGTCTAGTTTGATAATGAGCTGCTGTGGGATTATAGTGTTGAATGCTGAACTGAAATCTATGAACAGCATTCTCACATATGAGTCTTTATTGTCCAGGTGAGTGAGGGCTGGGTGAAGAGCAGAACAGATTGCATCCTCGGTAGAGCGGTTGGCCCGGTATGCAAACTGGAATGGGTCTAGGGTGGGGGGGGGGATGGATTTGATGTGTGCCATGACTAGCCGTTCAAAGCACTTCATGATGATGGGGGTAAGTGCAACAGGGCGATAGTCATTAAAAGTGGCCGGAGTGGGCTTCTTTGGCACGGGAACGATGGTAGTGGTTTTGAAGCAGGAGGGAACGACAGCCTGGCTCAGAGAAGCATTAAAGATGTCTGTGAAGACATCCTTGAGCTCCTCTGCACAGTCTTTCAACACACGACCAGGGATGTTGTCCGGGCCTGCAGCCTTGCGGATGTTGATCCTGGAGAGTGTCCTCTTCACGCTGGCTGCAGACACACACAGGGGCTGGTCGTGGGGAGGTGGTGGAGTTTTTTGGGGCCGGGTGTCATTTCCTGCCTCAAACCGTGCAAAGAAGCTGTTGAGGTCATTGAGCAGGGTGATGTTGTTGTCACAGGTCTGTGGTGAGGGTTTGTAGTCCGTGATGTTCTGGATGCCCTGCCACAGACTCCGTGTGTCCCTGCTGTCTCTAAAGTGTCCGGTTATTTTCTGTGTGTATCTGTGTTTGGCTTTCCTGATGCCACGGGACAGGTTGGCTCTTGCTGCCCTCAGATGGGGGACATCCCCAGCTCTGAAGGCAGTGTTCCTGGCTCTCAACAGCCTGTGAACCTCCCCTGTCAGCCATGGCTTCTGGTTAGCCCTGGTGGTGATGGTTTTTGTGTGTGTGACATCACCAATGCATTTGGTGATGTAGGAGGTCACAGTGTCTGCGTACTCCTCAATGTCAGTGTGATTGTTGTATGTGGCGGCCTGTTTGAACACTGCCCAGTCTGTTGTACCGAGGCAGTGCTGTAGTGCAGACGAGGCCCCCTCTGGCCACACCTGGATCTGCTTCAGAGCCGGCCTGGAGACCCTCAAGCGGGGTCTGTATGCCGGTCTGAGCACAACAGAGATGTGGTCAGAGAGGCCTATGTGGGGGAGGGGGTAAGCTTTGTATGCTCCCTTGTGTGGTATGTAAACCATGTCCAAAATGTTGTTTCCCCTGGTTGGGAAATCAACATGCTGATGCATTTGTGGCATGACAGTTTTGAGGTCTGCATGGTTGAAATCCCCGGCAAGGATAAAAAATCCGTCCGGGTGAGCAGTCTGTTGCTCGCTAATGGAGTTATAAAGCTCGTACAGTGCCTCCCTTCTATCAGCGCTGTTCGTTGATGGTGGGATGTAAACAACCACTAGCAAGATTGCCGAGATTTCACACGGGAGATAAAAAGGCCGGCACTTCAGAATCATAAACTCCACTAGGGGTGAACAGTGTCTACATACCACCACAGCGTCCCGACAATAAGTGTCCCGAAGAAAAATTATTAAACCCCCTCCGCGGGATTTAACTCCGGGGACACCGCTAGCTCGGTCTGAGCGGTAGCATGTTAGCTCGTCCAGGCGCACCGCTGAGTCCGGGATGTTGTCATGGAGCCATGTTTCCGTAAAAACAAAAACACAGCTCGCGCTGGGCAGCCCTCAGTCTGATATAGTCCATTTTATATATTGGGGTTTACCAGTGAAATGTACCCAGAAAAGTTTTGTTCAAATGTTGCTCACATGGATAATTTACCTATGTGAGCAACTTTTGTTTTGTGGTGGACTGAAAAATTACACACAAATACTTTTTCATTTCATTCACCCTCTAAGCTGCGCACCTGCACAATTGCACACTGCTCACACATTGTCAGCGCACAAGAAAACCTCTGCAGCGCACTGTAAATGAATTAGATCTATATTTTTTTCTGTATCATTTTGTTGTGTAACTCAGTGAGTGACAGGTGCCCAGCCAATCATACGATATGATTCACTTACGCTATGCAGCCAATCATGGCATTGACAGTACTTGTGTACGTGCCCTGCCCATACACGCGATAACAGTAATAACAGTGCAGTGGAGTTAAGATACGCTAATGCTAACCAATGCTCCCTCTAAGGTGTGCACGTGCAGCGCATAAAATAAAATCTAACCTGAACTGATAAACAAAGCGCTGGTTAGACACACGGAACGACCAATCTGATAGATGCACATGTGAATGTGACACGCGTCAGGGAGAAGACGACTACAGACACATTTCGACCGAGTTTCTCTTGCTTCCTTCAGTAGTTGTAGTTGCACATCGCGGCGGGTCAGAGCGGCAGGTCTGCCGCCCGCACACACTTCACGGAGGGAAGAACAGAAGAGGAGACAGGTAGAGCCATAATGTAATCTTCTCCTGTTTACTTTGTTTTCATAGTTTTTTGTGAGCCAAAAAGACAGGACTTTCTCACAGTGTGAATCCTCTCCCCAGAGCGTTGTACCACAGAGCGCTGTCACTCACACACAATTACTGACATAGGCTAATGATTAAAAAGCAAGATATAAAGTGATAATAATTTATACTTATTTTGGTGATCATTATTTTGGGAAAGACCCATCTTATGGCCTATAGGTACTTATAATCGATTAAAAAAAAAAAACTGCAGCTATATGCAGGCTATATTTATCAAGCTGAAAACATCACTTAATGTAATTTTACAGATTAATACACTGCTCATTTATGGGCCAATATTATAATTATTTGAGGTTATTTTTCAAAATATTGTACTGTTTAAAGGGATATGCCACCCCCAGGTCAAATTTGGGCATCTCCCCACAGTCCAGAGACTAAAATAAGTGGTGGAAAGCGTTTTCCTGGTCACCCAGCCATTGTCCGAGTCTGTCGCCACTGACCGCCGCGGTATCTGCTGCTCCTCCGCGTTAGACTGGAGTCTAACGGCGCCAGAGAAAGATTTCGGCCAAAAGGAATTGATTTGCTCAATGCGTTTCCCAATTACTTTATGTGTAGTGCGCATTCATATCGAGTGCAAATAAATGTGCAAATCAACACGGAGAGCTTGACTTGGTCATTTTGGGTGGGAACTATTTTTCAGTGCGGAAAAATAAAGCCGAATCACGCAGCACGCTGCCAGGGGAATCCCAGTTACGCACCGGGAAGGGAGTTCCCCTGTTGCACAACGTGGTGCGTGATTCGGCCATGTTCTTCCGCACTGAAAAATAGTTCCCACCCAAAATGACCAAGTCAAGCTCTCCGTGTTGATTTGTACATTTATTTGCACTCGATATGAATGTGCACTACACACAAAGTAATTGGGAAATGCATTGAGCAAATTAATTCCTTTTGGCCGAAATCTTTCTCTGGCGACGTTAGACTCCAGTCTAACGCGGAGGAGCAGCAGATACAGCGGCGGTCAGTGCTGACAGACTCGGACAATGGCTGGGGGAGCAGGAAATTTCCACCACTTATTTTAGTCTCTGGACTGTGGGGAGATGCCCAAATTTGACCTGGGGGTGGCATATCCCTTTAATGTTTCACTGACCGCAGCAGGACCCTCACACTGACATACAACATGTACAAAGCTCATGAACAGATTTTTCTTTTTGTCATTCTAAGTGGACCAAAAAAAATCAGATATATTAAAGTAATCTAACAGAAATAACTGCAGTAATTTGATGAATAACCTGTAACTTGATGATCTCAGGTGTGATACTGGTGTGGCCACAGTGTGCATGTCGGATGTCGCTCACAGGGGTCCAAGGAACGCTCAGGGAGTTAGTGTGTTTGTGAAGACACATGAAAAATTAGGGGGAACATTGTTCACCATTGAATCCAAAAGGTCTTTATAACTTGGACTTAATCCATTTCAATAATTACTAGGACGCTGTAGTGGGAAAATGTATTTTATAAACAACTAATTAAAATGGAATAGTAAGAAAGGGCAAAGACCAGCAGACTGAAACACAGCTTCATCCACCAAACTGTCAGGATGCCCTGCCCTCCCTCCCCCAATGACACTGCTGCTTTTAAAGGACAACGTTTCATATCATATACAAGTTTACTGTACTTTTGCTATGGGTATATGTGATGTTTTAATCATTGTCTTTATTGTCTTGTTTATCAGATGTTTTATGTTCACTGTGGGCCTAGGGAGCGCTGCAATTTCAAATCCTGTGTGTGCAAACTGTACATATGTTTTTTGACAATAAAGCTGACTTTGAAGTGTCAAAGAGCTGGGGGTGAGCTGATTGAACCTGGACCATAATCTGTATAAAAGAGTGTGACCATTGTCACCCATTAGCGTTCGGCTCCAGTCAACTGAAGCTCAGCATGAATTTAAAGCTGAGTTCCATAGTTGTAATTTCAACTGCAGGTATCAGCAACTAAAGAGCCAATCCATAGTGAAGTGGTTGAAAGTAATGCCTCTTCCCACCTGTTCCACTGGTTTATCCGGGAGCGGGCCCTTAGCAACCCTAGAAAACAAGGTGTCTGATTTATCAGAATCAGAATCAGAAAGATTTTTATTGCCATTGTCAAGTGAACAGAGTTCACAAAACTAGGAACTTGTCTCGGTGATAAGGTGCAAACATAAAACACTAAATAATAATAGTAATAACTACAGTATAGACACTAAATAATAATAATAACTAAAATATAGCTATAATATAGTAAAAAACAATAAGCAATCCAAATAACAAAAAGGTTATCTGGCATTAATGTTTATATCTTGATTTACAGACAAAAAACATGAAATTAAAACCTCAGGATCATGTAGAGTGGGTTAATACGAACATTTAAGACCAAAATTATGCTTTTTTTCTTTTTTTTCTTTGTTAAACCCCCTGGAATCTTTACATAGCTGATTTACACAGTCCATTATGCCCCCCTTTGAAACACGCTAGTACACCTGGGAGTACATCTCTATTACAACCATTACCAAAAGTGCAAGAAAAACAGCTCATTTCTCCTACCTGCTTGGAGACACTTTAATGCATCACTCTAAATGTAACTGTAGTGTGTCTAACAATATCCATTTTTACACTAATACAAATGTGCCTCTCTCCACAGGGCTTCTTTGTCTCCGTCTTTTACTGCTTTCTCAATGGGGAGGTGAGTCGTTGGGATTTTTTCATAACATCGTTTCAAATTAGTTCCCAGAAACCTGTTTGTGTGTTAATCCTCAGACAAACTGAACAGAAGCCCCAGTTGTAAGAATTGAGATACTGGTAATGGAGAGGCTATAAAAAGGAATTTAAGTTAGGGTTTTGTTGTTGTTTTTTATGAATTTTGCACAAAAAAATAAAAAAGAGAAAGCGTTATAAGATGAATGTATTATTATTACTAAAGAAAGTACAAGATAATAATGCAAAGCACAACAACCCCTGCAGCTCTAATGTAAACAAACACTACTGAACTCTTACTGTATTTTCACTATTTTTTCCATTAAAGGAAAAGTAACGTTTTTTTTACAACTTGAGCCTTATTTCGGTAATAAAACAAGTTGTTTTACTCACCCATAGCACTTTGGTGTCATATGGAGCATTTCCGGAGATGTTTTAGATTAGCGGTTAGCCTAGCGTGACTTCTAGCCATAGCTCGGGGCATATAATATATTCCCCGAGCATGTAATATGCCCCGTGCGGGCTCCAAATAACACAAACTTTAGCACTTTTCAAATCATAGAAGCTCGATGTCTTAGTCTATGATTTTGTTTGGTCAAAAGTGGCCTGTAATCCGAGATTTATCCATAGTTTACAGCTTTGCGTTTCATGTTTGGGTCCCGGGAGCTGAGAGCACAGTCCGCACATGCGCACTGACCTCCTCATCTACTCGAAACTATGTCTAAATCTGGGATTACAGGCCACTTTTGACCAAACGAAATCATAGACTAAGACATCGAGCTTCTATGATTTGAAAAGTGCTAAAGTTTGTGTTATTTGGAGACCGCAAACATGTGCCCTGAGAACTCACGTTATGGAGATCGCAAATCTAAAACATCTCTGGAAGTGCACCATATGACACTAAAGTGCTATGGGTGAGTAAAACAACTTGTTTTATTACCGAAATAAGGCTCAGATTGTAAAAAAAACTTTACTTTTTCTTTAACTTCCAAGGTGTTTTTTAGAATCTTTAAAGGGCCTATATTAGTCTATTTTCTGATCTATGCTGTAATGTTGTTTCCTCATCACAAACATACCTGGAGGATCACTCAAACATGTGTAAATGAAACAAAACACCACTCCTGGTATGTTTTGATGTGGTAACAATATTCTAACATGGTTTAAAGCTCACAAGAGTCAATTTTGTGTAATATAGGACCTTTAAATTAGTTACAGTTTTGCAGTAAGGGCACAGTGCAAAAGTTGATAAACAAATTGCAAATTTGGTGTTCCTGAAATACAAACATTTTATTTCCAAAGGGTAGTTATTAGTATGTTAATCTTGTCCATGAGCGTTCGCAAACTCAAAGGTCAAATGATGTCAAAACAATAGTTTAATTTGCTCTGAGCCAAAACAAAGTGTAGCTGTGGAGTGTCATGTCCACGGTTCTGTAAAGCTGGGAGTGGAGCGCTCCTGACCCGCTGAATCAGTGTTTTGCAAACTGAGTAGGATATTTGGCACTTACCTTATGAGCATCCTAATTATTCATGGCAATGAGCGTTTATAAGCTTTTTTCACAAGTTTCAGAGGTCATAGTAAAGCTCAGAACAACTAGAGAGAGATGCTATATTGATCATGAGGGAAATTCAAGTTTAGCTGCAGAAACATGTGCTTCTTAGTGGCTTTTGTGTCTCAGTCAAAGGTCTCAGTCTGGTTTAACAGGAGGACTGGTCAGGTAGGGTCAGCAGATCTGTGTCAGGGCAAATTGAGGGAAGGAGCAGCCCTCAGGACAAAAGTGTCCCTCCTCTGTGTCCTGCAGCATCACAGCAGTATCCAGAGGGAGGCAGATGAACACAACAGGAAAGTCTCTTATAGGCCTCACTATTCCACATTTGCTCTTTAGCTAGCACAGTCTCCATGGATACAGGAAAAACAGACCGCTCATCTCACACAATCCAAAAGCTCCTTATTTGTGTCTGCACATGCTGTACTTCTTAGTCGGTTAAACAGACCCTCCAGGAATTCGCGATGTTGCGATTTGCAACTTCAACGCAACTTCAGCCAATCCCCGTGAATTCAGGGCGGTGTTGCAATTTTGACCAATCACCACAACTTTTCCGCAATTTTTACTAATTTTGACCAATCATCGGCGACGTATTGAACGCCGACCAACTTCCTTCTGTGTAGGAGACATAACTGAGATGAGGTGCACGGTGTGTTTGTGTGTGTGTGTGCGGCAGAGGCGGTGGTTCACGTGAGTGTGGGTGTGTGCACGTACGGAAGTGTGCGTGTGAGTTCCATTTCATCCTGCTGCGCTGTCATAGCTGTGTGCGCTCTTTTTGTAATAAATGCACAAAACACATATCTGGATCTCAGCGTATCTGTCACCACAGCCTCCTCTTTGCGCGTCACAAATCTGCGAGCCACAGGACCCAACCTCATATTCTCGGCGGCTAAAAGGTTCGACTGCAGTCCGCGGACCGCTTAACGACTGCGGTCTTCGGACCGCGTGTTAACTGCGCATGGGACAAAAAAGAAGTGGGACAGCAGTCGTCGCGCCGGTGTACTGGCGAAATGTGTGACGCACATGCCCTTCGGGCCACGCTCCGAACTGTGCACTCTGGGAATTGGGACACGGCTTCTAATGGCAAAGAAACATGTCTGCGGCGCCATTTGCCCACAAAAATAACAGCAAAAGACCGAAACAGTTCCCCTCCTAGTAGTAATTTATTTTGGATGTTGGTAAGGTTGTTTTAGGACCATATCTGTGATCTCTGTGTCTTTGTATTATTCTTTGTCAGTAATAACTCAGTATTCAAAATATTACTCCATTTTAATTACAAAAAGCGAAAATCGCAACTATTTATCGCAACTTTCACTTCCTCCCGCAACAAAATCGCAACAAAAACCTTAAAAGCACCGCAACTTTCATCGCAACTTTTTGGAAAAGCTCCCGCAAATTCAGACATTTTAGCCCGAAACAATCACAAAAAATGCCCGCGAAATCCTGGGGGGTCTGGTTAAAAGCCAGGTAGCCACTTGAGCAGCCACTCTGTTGCTATGGGACACTAGCATGCTAATGTGCAGTTCCTGATAATTGATCAATACAATGTTTTCACAATATGGTATGTAAATTACAGGTCAGATCTGTGGGTAGATGCCATCATTCAGTAAGAATGCATGCAATACTGAATAAAAGATATCATTTTAATTTTATACTGTAAATGGCAACAACATTTCCACGGCGACAAGCCCCCGTAAAGCTCCATAATGCGTCTTTAAAGAATACATGCCAGTGGTCAGTTTTTAAGAGCTCTCCAAACCAGCTGTTCTCTAACTGTAAATGCTAATTGGATGTAAATAGCACATGCCCCTTTTCCAGTAGATTAGAAAAGCCCAGTTTTTCAAAGTAATTACAATTATTAGCAGAATTACATGGCATTGAGGAGATTCAAGGGTGCTTTTGTGGGCTCTGTCAGTGTGAATAATTTGAAACAGGGCTGGAGAGGTGGATAATTGAAGCTGAGAGGACACATGGTTTAAGACAGATTACTCCACTGTGAAACATGTAACTTGGGCTTTTGTGAGTACCTAATAAGGTTTTGGACAGCTCTTGAATCTTAATAGCTTATGGGGGGTTTCTATGGGTGTCAACAAAGTAATGCGGTTTTTATATGAAGGCTGTTTAAACCAGTAAGTCCTAAAGTGGGCTCAGAGGCACTGTAGGGGAACCTCCAAATGTTGAGTTTGAAAATAACTTTACATTATTTATTTGCTTAATTTACTAATTCTACTCTATAAAACCCATAGACATTATTATACTATGAATTGTTAACATTTGAGAGAATGTACAATCTAAAGATAAATAGGATTGCGGCAGCTCAACAGTCTTTGACAGCGGCAACAGTCTTTTTCATGTTTTTAGGACAGGAAAACATATTTTGCATGTATGACTCAAGTGGCAGTTCACACCTTCGGGTATCTGATTGGACTGAAAGGACAGCTATTATGCAAAATCGACTTTTCAGAGCTTTTAATCATGTTATAGCTGTTTCCCCTTGTCATTTACCCTCTGGAAGTTGTATTTGAAGAGATTCATGTATGTTTGAGGACTCTTTAATCACTTGTTTTCAAGATGCCATATTGCCGATCATGCCCTGTGTTCACCGCTACCAGCATACGCCCACTGCTCTGTACTACCTCTACAATTTTATTTTCTCAATCATTGATAAGCATAGCATTTGACAGCGTAGTCATTATGATATGAAAAAAAAATCTGCTTGCTAGTCTGATGTACAAACATCCATTAAGTTGCCGGTGTTACGGATCTGTTGGTGGTGATGTGGCAACATGTGGGAATATGGGCGTGCCTTGCAAGGACCCAGCTTTAATAAACCTAATATTTTGTTTTAAAGGCCATATCCATGTTTCTTTTGCGTGCATGTCACTTCATTATAGGCGTGTGCTGCTCCAGACTGACATGGCCCGTTTGACATTGACTGCAATGACACTGATGGAGACATGTCATATTTTCAGTGTGTCGCAGATAGACAAACCTCTCACTGCTTTCCTTTAGTGTGGACAAGTGCATAAATCCACATCTCACATCAAAGACTCTACTTCCTGAGGAAGTTGAGGAAGTTTGGTATGAACACCAGCATCCTCACAAACTTCTACAGGTGCACCATCGAGAGCCTGTTGACGGGCTGCATCACAGTGTGGTATGGGAACTGCACCGCTCAGAGCCGCAAAGCACTACAGAGGGTGGTGCGAGCGGCAGAGGACATCACTGGCAGCAGTCTCCCCTCCATCCAGGACATTTACCACAGCAGGGGTCTGCGTAAGGCACGCAGCATCACTAAGGACCATACTCATCCGGCACAAGGACTCTTCTGTCTGCTACCCTCTGGTAGACGATACAGGAGCCTGCAGCACGCACAAAAACACTCAAAGACAGATATTACCCCCAAGCTGTCAGACTACTGAACTCTGGGTAATACTCTAAATAATACTGAACTCTCAATAATACTGCACTAAACTACTTTTCATTATGCAGAATATGTTTACTGCTGCTGCTCTATATGAATGCATCATGTCTGTCACTACCTCACTGTAAACTACTGTTACCTGTGCAATAATCTGTGCAATAACCTATGTGCAATATTTATACCACACTATGTACAATACGAAATCCACATGCAACACCTACACCACACCATATTATGTGCAATCTGTGAAATACTTACACCTTATTTGATCTTGATTTAATCCTACCTGCACCTTGTACATTGTACCTTGTATTTTTATTACATTTTATTACATATTATATTGTTTACTTCTTCCCCTGCACTTCTGCAACACTTTTTTACCATGTACTATTACTGCTGTTATTAGTACTTCTTGACTATCTCAGCGAGTCAACGGTTCTACTGATCCTAAACATTTCATTGCATTGTTGACCTTGTGTTGATTCTGCATATGACAAATAAACAATCTTGAATCTTGAATCTTGAATCTGCACTTCAGACAGTGTGGAAAAGAAGCCACGGAAGAATGCTTATATTTTATTTAGACAGCACCCCATAGGCTCTGGATTTGTCTGCAAAGGGCGGCTTTCTGTGAGATATGAGCCATTTACACACTGGCCCCAACAAATCCGTAACATCAGCCCTGTTCATGACGATGTTCACGGCGACGTCAGCTCCCATTTAGCACCGCGTCTTTCTTAAGCGGTAGTTTGCAGACTATTTTTTTTATTAAATCGTTTTAGATGACTATTGTCATTTAAAATGTGTAAATAATAACATATCAATCCATGGATTATTGTATATTTGTACTACAGTATATAGCAGGCTCAACACAATATGTGATCTTTAACTAATAACAGATACTTTTTATTGTGTATCTGTTTATTGTAGTTCGTTCTTTCTTTCAATCATATACAGTGGTACCTCACCTTACAAATGACCCAACAAACGAAAATTTCAAGTTGCGAAACGCCTTCACGGTAAATGTTTGTCTATAGATACGAAAGAAAATTCAAGTTACGAAATGCGAAATCTCAAAAATTCAAATAATGCGCGCTCAGCCACACACATTATACGCTTTTCTCAGACTGGATTTAAACTTTTCTCACATTTGTCTCTCATTTAAACACTCAAACTTTCATAGATTTTCAACAAAATTATTAATAATGAAGTGTGGGGGGAAGGGGGAGGGGGGAGAAGACTGCGCTCTGACACGTGTGTGATAGCGGCATGTGTGACAGCTGACCCGGCGCTGCCAGCAGGTCTAGACCTGGACTAAACCAGGATTAAACCTGGACTAGACCAGGTGGATTAAAGCGCCGCGCGTGGGTCTATTTCCTGGTTTTGTTTCGAGTCACAGCTGAGGCGAGCCGCTGCTCACATGCAAGAGCCGCAGGTCTAGACCTGCTCTCCAGGGCCCCTCCAGGCATGGAGCCCCAGACATCCAGCGACCCAGGGGGACACTGCCAGCCCGCCTTAAGAGCTCCCTAAGCGGGCATGGGTCCGGGGATTGTCCCGGTCACCGGCCTGGAGGTCTTGAAGAGGCCGACCTCACGGTTCTGTCCATGCTGCTCTGTGAGCACCTTACGCAGGCAGGTCTAGAGCAGCCGCTCGCCTCAGCTGTGACTCGAAACGAAACCAGGAAATAGAGCCACGCGCGGCGGTTTAATCCACCTGGTCTAGTCCAGGTTTAGTTCTGGTCCAGTCCAGGTTTAGACCTTGGTCTAGACCTGCTGTCAGCCCCGCGCCGGGTCATGCTGCGCTATCACACAAGTCCGCGCAGTTTTCTCCCCCCTCCCCCTTCCCCCCACACTTCACTATTAATAATTTTGTTGAAAATCTATGAAAGTTTGAGTGTTTAAACGAGAGACAAATGTGAGAAAAGGACGCAGGACGCAGAACACAATGTTACACTATAAAAAAAGTTACACTATAAAAAAAAAACTTGGATCGGGGCCTTGGAACGAATCAGGCTTTTTCCATTGAAATAACTACTCAACTTACGAATTTTTCACGTTACGAAACCACTTCTGGAACGAATTAATTTCGTAAGGTGAGGTACCACTGTATAAGGCATTCAATAAGCAGAATCCTGTCAGAACTGAAGAAGCTACTTGCATGAGTGGCCAATCATATTCACCAGCTGAATCTGTGGGAGGGATTACACACACTCTTTTACCCATAGGATTGTTAGCAATACAATGAAGATTCAAGATCATTTTGGTGACTGGGCTCGGTGTAAGCACTGAAAGAGGCTATTTCATTTGATTTCACAATTTGTGTCAGAAATTAGCATATAACCTTTAAGTTAAAGGCTACACAGTGCTGAAATCCCACCAGCCAGAATGAATGAAAATGTATTTGTTGTTTACTTGGTGTTAAAAATAATCTTGGCCTGCCAAACACTGGCACACAATATTTAATTAATGTATTCAGGGACTAAATATCAAACTTCTTATTCACCAAAAACGCGATGTGTCAGATGTTACCGATCTATCAGTCATTTCAGTGTGAGTAATTTAGTACCAGTATCACTCTCTGTAGTTAGACAATAAAGGTGCTCTGTGTAACTTTTTGCTTGTCTCCATGGAGATGTTATTGCATTGCCTGGACTGTTCCACAACTGTAATGAAATAAAACCATCATATGTTATACCTTTCTAGGCAGAAAAGTTACATAGTACACCTTTAATCATTGCAATATATCATCTGGATGATCCGGTTGGATTGTAAAATGTGAATTGTTGTACAAACTTAAAATATCTCTATAAAACACAGCCAGAACCTTCATAAATTAATGGCAGATTAGTGTATGATTACTTAGTTAGACTACTAATTTCAGTAAAAAAAATTTAAATAAGGGTTAAAATCGTCTAAATTGCACAAATATTATGATTTAACTAGTAAAAATGAATGAACGGCTTTATTAAATTAAAGCCTCAGTGTATAGGATTCGTGGCGCATAGGTGGATGGTGCTATTGCACTTTCTGTTTTAGCTACGGCAGACCTCGAGGTCCGCGCACCGCTACTGTATAAATAAAACGCGGTCCCATTTTATTTATTTTTTTCTCATGAAAACACACATTCCCGATCATGTACCATGACACTCTACACATCAAATGAAACCTTACAGTCTCCTCTTTTTGACTATGCAATTCATTTCCCTGCAAAACAATCACTCCCCGAGCACATGGGGCTTTTATACGGAAAAGCACAAAACGAGGTTAGCTTACCTTAGAATGCTTTGCACAGGTCAAACTCTGTATTTCACCATAAACTTGCTCTCAAACTGTCTGTAAGGATCCAGCGAATAAAATCCAGTAAAACAATTTAGTCCAAAACACGTGTTAGATCCATTACGACGTCTGATCCGGCAGCATGCTTGTGTTGTTTACCCAAAACCACGAGCCTTGCCGAAGGCGGAGCCCAAATGTCCTTCTGCGGCTCTCGTATTCAAAATGGCTGCCTCTGTATGGGGAAGATCCCCCTTTTATGTGACTATATCTAAGTCCAAAAGAATACTTTGATTTCATGATGGAAGTGAAAAGGCTTGGAAAACAATGTATTTTTGAATGGGTATCTTCAATTTCAGTAATTAACGGGTAAAAATCTTACACACTGTCCCTTTAAAGCTGAAACTGCCAAAAAAATGGAGTTCCTTGCTCGTATTGTCTTTGCATTTTGGATGTAATTTTAGAAGTTTGCGCGACTTCCTGTATTTTTGTACATTTCTTCTCAACTTTTTTTCACTTTTAACTTTTTTAATGGTTTATACTTCTTGCATATTTACATTTGACAGTGTCCATAGTTCATTCTTCTGTCTCTGTGTCCAGGTGCGCTCTGCGGTCAGGAAAAGGTGGCACCGTTGGCAGGACAACCACGCACTCCGAGTCCGAGTGGCCCGGGCCATGTCCATCCCCACCTCCCCCACCAGGATCAGCTTCCACAGCATCAAGCAGACCACAGCCGTGTGACAGCACGCTGGCTGCATAAAACAAGCTCATTGTGGGACATGGTAGTGTCTAAAAACTACAAAAACCAGAACACACTTTGGAGAAAAATGTGACAATCTAACGGTCGGATGCAGCATTTTGTAAAGAGTACAAAAACCAGAATGCTGTATTTCTGTGTTTTTTAAACTTTGGAGAAAAAACGTGATAAGATGAGAGGCCACAAACGCTACCTGTTGGACATGCAAGTTTCTAAAGACTACAGAACACACAATTTAACAAGCTAACAGATTAGCCTTTTTATTGTCTCCCTTGGGAGAAATTTGTCCTCTGCATTTGACCCATCCTGTTATTAGGAGCAGTGGGCAGCACATTACTGCGCCCGGGGACCATCTCCATGATCTTCTTGCTTCGGCTTGGTCAGGACCTCAGCTGGAGAATCCTCCCACAGGCTCACGTCACAACGGGCCTTGATGTATCTTCTGCCATGGGGGGTACCAGTGTCCGCAGACACAGCAGCGCTCATCTGTGGGAGCTGGGATCACACACGGTCAACCCGTCAAGAGTGGGATTCAAACCACCAACCCCTTGATCACAAGGCATATGCTCTACCAACTGAGCTACTGCCGCCCCAACTTTTTTTAAAGACTACGGCGACCAGAATACAGTATATCTGTGACTTATATACAGATGTTTTACATGTTATGTAAAATGTGACAACATTTAGTCACCTTGCCTCTGTGAATGTGACGTACGCAGTGGTTGGAGAGGAACTGGCTGTAATAGCAGCTATGGCTATAGAAGTGAAGTGTTCTTTGAAAATCTTTTGAAAGTAATACAAATAAAAAAAGTAATTTATTATCTAAAAGTGCACTATGTAACTTCAATGGCGGGGGTCTGTCATTATCTTTTATTTATACTATTGCAGTAGCTATTGCTAAAAACATTCATTTTCACTGTGAATGGGCTCACATCTCCACAGATCTGATCTTTAACTTTCTTTTCTCCATGGAGCTATACATTTTAAGTCATACTATGGAACATTCTCAGCAAAGCACTGAGTAGACGGCAGATGATCCAACATAAAAGCTACATACTGCACTATTTTAGATTCTCAAAAAAGTCAAATTAGCTAAACTTACTGAGTAAAGACATGTTTGATTAAGATTCAAATTCAAGTCATTTGAACTCATGTAACTCACCTTTTTGACAGTGTTCACAACTCTAACTGTGAAGATCTGGAATAGACAGCCGGGGAGAAATCAGAGACTGTTTTGCAAATGGAGGCAACCCACATAACTGAATTAAATCTGATGTATAGTCTGTCTGCGCTGAGGTCAGATTACACAACATGAGACAAGGGAGGGCACAGCAAATGCATCTGAGGTCCAGAGTCATGTGGGCGACTTATGTTTACTCTGATTATTTCTGACAGATAACATGCTCAGAGAAGGTCTCAGACAGTGGAGTGGAGAGGGCTGGTCTGAAGGACAGCACAGAGGCCCTCGTCCTGGCTGCACAGGAGCAGGCCTTGAGCACCCGAGCAATAGAGGCCCAGATCTACCACACCAGACAAGACCCAAGGTGTAGGCTGTGCAAAGATGCTCCTGAGACAGTCCAGCACATAACTGCAGGGTGTAAGATGCTGCAGGGAAAGCATACATGGAGCGACACAAACAAGTGGCGGGCATAGTGTACAGAAACATCTGTGCAGAGTACGGGCTGGAGACCCCAAGGTCAAGGTGGGAAACACCTCCGAAGGTTGTGGAGAATGACCGAGCCAAGATCCTGTGGGACTTCCAGATACAGACTGACAGAATGGTGATGGCGAACCAACCAGACATAGTGGTGGTGGATAAGCAACAGAACAGAGCCGTGGTGATGGACATTGCAATACCAAGAGATGGTAACATCAGGAAAAAGGAACACGAGAAACTAGAGAAATACCAGGGGCTCAAGGAAGACCTGGAGAAGGCCTGGAAGGTGAAGGCAGCAGTGGTGCCCGTGGTGATCGGCGCACTCGGGGCTGTAACCCCCAAACTGGAGGAGTGGCTACAACAGATCCCAGGAAAAACATCAGACATCTCAGTCCAGAAAAATGCAGTACAGGAACAGCAAAGATACTGCAGAACTCTCAAGCTCCCAGGTGAGATATTATATATATATGATATGATATGTACATTTATTATTTAGTATTTAATATTATTTTTGTTGTAAATTCTTTAATCTATCACACGACCCACCTGTCGTGCGTTATTATGAGGCAGCTTACATTTGAGAAGAGTAAATAAATGTTTTGTGCACTTATGTTTTATTAATGATTCATTGTTATTTATTAAACATATATATCAATGTTTACCTGAATACAATAATTGTAATAATGAGAACTGAAAATGATACTTTGATCATAATCCTCAATTGATGCCAAGAAATAAAAGGTGACACTAAAGTTGTTTGCCAAATTTTCAATGTTCATGATCAGTCATCGTTATGCAGTATTTCCCCATGTTTTTTTTTTTTTTGTTACTATGTAACTTATTTCTGCATGTTTCTATGGAGATGTCATTGCTCTGCCTGTAATGTTCCACAGTATGACATTAAACAGTTCTATCTTACATTTATTCAATTACAGCTGGTTTTATTAGTCAAAAATACCTAGAA
Organism: Paratrypauchen microcephalus; assembly: GCA_036785185.1. Classification (NCBI taxonomy): domain Eukaryota; kingdom Metazoa; phylum Chordata; class Actinopteri; order Gobiiformes; family Gobiidae; genus Paratrypauchen; species Paratrypauchen microcephalus. The sequence goes on along the minus strand of JAVJIX010000058.1, from coordinate 926,125 downwards.
AAACAGACATTTTTACTGTGAGGGGTCGCCTCTCTACAGATCTGACCTTTAATTTGGCCTGGCTTGGTCTCCATGATGATAGAAAGGTTTAATGCCATACTGTGAAACATTCCAGACAACACAATAACATCTCTACTGTGAAAAGCATTTGACAGACCCTCCACCACAAAATGTACACGATGTAGCTTTAAATTTGAATTATTACTTGGTTTGGTGGGATAGTACTTGTGGTAAATATTTATCACAGTTGTCAGTGTCAGCTTGTAAACAAAAGTACAAAAATACAGGAAGGATATTTAATCTAAATGCAGGGATAATTTACGCGGAAAGAAGGCATTTTTCTAGGGGTGTCATGTATTTTATTACTCTAATGATAACTATTGTGGTATTTAGACAAGTGCTGGTCTTTTAACATTAACTCTAGCACTATTTGAGAAGCACTGCTTTAAGCCATGTTATAATGTTGTTACCTCATCAAAAACATGGCTGGAGTTGTGTTTTGTTTCATTCACACATGTTCGAGTAAACCTTTATTATTAGTCTGTTTAAATCTTTAAAGCTCAAGATGCTCTATTCCACTTTGTGACGTCACAAAGCGGTAGTTTTCAGGTGAACATAAACCTTTTACCTTTATTTCAGTAGAGATTAGCAATTCCAGGGCTGAAATCAACCAAATGATTCTAGTGAATGTGTGTGGAGTTTAAAGGTCCCATGGCATGAAATTTTCATTTTCTGAGGTTTTTGAACGTTAATGTGAGCTCCCCTACCCTGTTTAGCCCCCCCCCCCCCATGGTTAAAAGTTGTGAAATGTCTAAACTGAGCATTTGCGATCCTTTTCTGCGTTAGAAGAAATCGGAGCTCAAACGGGCGATTTTGAACAAGGCACCTTATTGACATCAGATCGAAAAAAGAAATGCAAATGCAGTTCCACCCCGTCTGTCTGTACTCAGCGTCTCTGTAAATCACGCCCAGAGAGTTTGGACTGCGAATGCGCTAGGCAATGCAAAATGTGTTTTTTTATTTGCCTGGAGGCACGTCCGAGTGTTTCTAGGCTCGGAAGTCCTTTATCTGAGCCTCTGGACCTTTGAACAGCAGTGGTTTAATTTTATTTTCTGTGGAAATGTGTTTATTTTTCAATGGAACGCTTCAAATCTCTCCCCCGTGCAAAAACACGGAAATGGATCAGCTGAGAGCTGAAGTGGAGAGCGGAGAGTTTGGCCACGCCCCCACCCTCTACTATAGGCCATCTCTTTTCTCCTCATTTGCATTCAAGCAACAACGCCCATTATGGCCTGTTCAGAGAGAGAAAAATTACTCTTTCTCATCTTATCTCTGTTTCTCATGCACTGAGTGTTGATTTTGAAGAAGGATTCATTTACAGTATTAGGGAACCATTAAGGAGCCATATAAAAGCATCAACAAGTACCATGTCATGGGACCTTTAAGAACACAGTATTACCACATGACATCACAAGGTGGAAAGTGAGAGAAGAACTCAGCCTAAATCTGCAGGATTTGTGTGTTACGCATGTGTGAATGAAACAAAAGACAACTCCAGGTATGGTTTTGATGAGAATACAACATTATAACATAGATCAGAAAATCAGAAGGTCTTTTTTCTCTAGATAAAACCATTACAAAAAAATACTATCAGAAACCTCTTCCTTTCTTCCACTTTTTTGTAGTGATACAACAGAGGGGGATCAGAATTTCCAAGAACATTAATCCTTGTTATCGTTCTAGTTGCTAGGTAACAGTAAAATTACGGAAAACTACATAAAAATCTTAAAGGGCCCATATTAGACTATTTTCTGATCTATGTTCTCATGTTGTTTCCTCATCACAAACAGACCTGGAGTTGTGTTCTGTTTCATTCTCACATGTTTAACACGCAAATCCTGTTCTTCTCTCAAATGGAAAAAAACACTCCACTTTGTGATGTCATGTGGTAATACAGGAAGTGATTCACTGTGATTTTAAAATCCATACACCTTCAATGGAATATTTTGGATGATTTTGGCCCTGGAATTGCCAATCTCTACTGAACAAAAGGTTAAAAGATAGCTGTTAACATGAGAACTACACCTTTTTTTAAAAATCTTTCATTATTTAAAGGAAAATTAACGTTTTTTTTTTACAATCTGAGCCTTCTTTCGGCAATAAAACAAGTAGTTTTACTCACCCATAGCACTTTGGTGTCAATTGGAGCAGTATCGCAGAACTTATGTTGAGCCGTTCTGTTCTACTAATGATCCTGTATCCGTTAGCGTGAGTGCTCGGGGCATTACTTTGCGATCTCCAAATAACACAAACTTTAGCACTTTTCAAATCACAGAAGATCGCTGTGTCAGCGTAGACTTTTAGTAGATTCCAAAACGGCCTGAAACCCGATATCCAGCTATAGTTTCATTTGATGACGTCATCAGAGAGGACAGTGCGCATGCGTGAACTCAGCTGTTTTGTAAACACCGCTAGTCCGAAAGAAGCTAACACCGCTCTGAACTTTACTTTTCTGTTGCGATATCGGGTTTCAGGCCGTTTTGGAATCTACTAAAAGTCTACACTGACACAGCGATCTTCTGTGATTTGAAAAGTGCTAAAGTTTGTGTTATTTGGAGAGCACAAAGTAATGCCCCGAGCACTCACGCTAACGGATACAGGATCATTAGTAGAACAGAACGGCTCAACATAAGTTCTGTGATACTGCTCCAATTGACACCAAACTGCTATGGGTGAGTAAAACTACTTGTTTTATTGCCGAAAGAAAGCTCAGATTGTAAAAAAAACGTTAATTTTCCTTTAAGTTACATATCACCAAAACCACAATAACATTCGCAAAGTACTCAGAAGACACAGCGTACTCAGAACTACACCTTCATGAGCATAACATGGCTAAATTAACTCACAAGAGTTAATTTTGCGTAATATAGGACCTTTAAATGTAACTATGTGAAAGTGGTGGTGAAATGTGTTACATACATATACACACACACACACACACACACACATACACACACACACACACACACACACACACACACACACACACACACACACACACACACACACACACACACACACACACACACACACACACACATACACACATACACACACACACATACACACACACACACATACACACATGCACACACACACATACACACATACACACACACACACACATACACACACACATACACACACACACATACACACACACACACACACACACACACACAAGAATTAACCGGTTTTGCAATAAGGTCATTTCATTGGTATTACTGAATTTGCTGTTCACAATATTCAGTCTATCGATAATATTTTCATAAAGTGTGAAATAGAAAAAAAGATCACTAAAGATAAAAAAGATAATTAGAAAATAAAAAGATAAAATGTACTTTTTCATCATTTGTGTAATTTCTATGGTAAGTGTATTGTGTTTCACAGAGTGTGTGAAATGTCAGAACCTGCCACGATGCCTTAAAGGAAACAATGTAAATAAGAAATACATGTGTTATTGGTATACATTTGTACAAGCACTGATGGACTTTTTTTTTTAATAATAAATTGTGAAAAGTAAAGGTTATGTACTTGATTTTTCGAGTTTGGTACCTTGTTAAAATGTATCATTGTCAAAAAACGTAGCGGTTTTTATTTCATTTGTGCAGAACTAAAAAAACACCTTGCTATAACTACCCTGACACCACGGCTCAATCCATGAAGCTCCTTTGTGTTTTTAAAGTCAAATGATTACAGTGCTCAGTTTGATTTCATATATTAGCTTGTTTGAAGCTTGCTGTGGCTATACCTTGACTATTCCCAGTCTCATCTGTGATCTCAGGAGCTCAGCAGGTTGGGTTTTGTTAGTACTTGAAAAATGGATTGGATTTATATCGACCCTTTCATGACACCCAAAGCTTTACAGAGCGTTATTCATTCACCCCACATCTGGTGGTGATAAAACTGCTGGAAAAGAGTCTGCAAATCTGGACCCTGTGTCCACATAGAGTGGATAAAGACATGGACTAAGCGAGTGTTATGTCACCTCCAGAGAAATGGAGCTCATCAAGGCTTGTGGTTACAGGGGTGAATTTAAAGAAGGGTCCATATTATTTTTTAAATAATATGAGGAGCCTGACAGCAGAAGTTACAGAGAGACGAGCGTCAGTAGGACCCGGAAGAGCAGCATGAACTTTGTATTTGGAGCATGGCGGCTAGTGCGTTAGCTATGTCCATTTATATATAGAGTCTATATTCCACCACCATCACACGCCACTTTCATATGAGGCAATGAGGGTGAAGAGACAAGATCTGGCTTTGACACACTGGTATGGCAAAATAAGAGACTACTGAGAATGAAAGGTGTCATGGTGGGGCAACAGTGGCCCTAGTGTATTCTGCCATTGTGTCCTTAAAGGGATATGCCACCCCCAGGTCAAATTTGGGCATCTCCCCACAGTCCAGAGACTAAAATAAGTGGTGGAAAGCGTTTTCCTGCTCACCCAGCCATTGTCCGAGTCTGTCGCCACTGACCGCCGCGGTATCTGCTGCTCCTCCGCCTTAGACTGGAGTCTAACGTAGCCAGAGAAAGATTTCGGCCAAAAGGAATTAATTTGCTCGATGCTTTTCCCAATTACTTTGTGTGTAGTGCGCATTCATATCGAGTGCAAATAAATGTGCAAATCAACACGGAGAGCTTGCCTTGGTCATTTTGGGTGGGAACTATTTTCCAGTGCGTAAGAATACAGCCGTATCACGCACCACGTTGTGCAACAGGGGAACTCCCTTCCTGGTGCGTAACAGGGATTCCCCTGGTAGCGTGCTGCGTGATACGGCTGTATTCTTACGCACTGGAAAATAGTTCCCACCCAAAATGACCAAGTCAAGTTCTCCGTGTTGATTTGCACATTTATTTGCACTCGATATGAATGCGCACTACACAGAAAGTAATTGGGAAACGCATCGAGCAAATTAATTCCTTTTGGCCGAAATCTTTCTCTGGCTACGTTAGACTCCAGTCTAAGGCGGAGGAGCACCAGATACCGCGGCGGTCAGTGGCGACAGACTCGGACAATGGCTGGGTGAGCAGGAAAACGCTTTCCACCACTTATTTTAGTCTCTGGACTGTGGGGAGATGCCCAAATTTGCCCTGGGGGTGGCATATCCCTTTAAGAAAGACACTTCACCCACCTTGTCGTGAGTCTCCATGTATGCTAGTGAAAGAGAGTGTGCTTGTGAGAGTGAATGTGTAATAACGGCTACAATCTGGCAAAGTATAAAACAAAACTTAAACAAACAAATAAATAAATCACAGAGATGCAGGCCTAGGACTTCTGCCGGCAACTTTCATGACACATGTAGATAAATTATATAAGATATACCAAAGCTAAGGTTAAAATGCATATTTTATGTATAGTACAATAACATTATGTTAATTTGATTGAATATACATTTTGTGTCCTAAAACATGTTTAACATGTGCATCAACACGCATACTGGAACAGAGTCTCAACTTCACAACCATTTGCACAGCTCACACACACATGAACAAAACAGCATGCATGATTAGTGACACAGACCCTATGTCACGAAATAGATGCAAATTGCACTAATGAGATCATGCTAGCTAATTCAATGCTAGCTACGTTACTGTTTGTAGAACTAAATATAACATAACCCACTGTGATCATGCTAACTCTGTCTGCACTGCTTTTGTCTCCCCATGAGCTGGCGGTGTGCAGAGAGAAAAGCAGATATAGTTACGTAACATCACTGTGATGTGAACTGAAGCGTGCACTTTGCCCCGAGTGCCACTCAACTACTTCATCTCCCAACAATTAACTGGAAACTCGCTAAGGAAACATTTTCAGTACGGAGCTACAATAGCAGAGTGAGGCGGATGTTGCACTATAGTCTGTGGTGGTGCCCGGGGGAGGCAGGGCAGCTGGGTCTAAGCTGTTGGCCGTTAGCATCTATGTGTCAGTTGTAATGTACATTTAAGCGGTCATTACCCCAGCTAAAAATACACGACCTCGATATGGAGGGTCACCCATAGCCACGAGTGAGCAGTGGAGGTGGTTCCCAAACATGAGAAGGGTGACGTGTTAGATAATGTGTGCGTGAAGTTTTCTTAAAATTTCTTTCTTAAAATTATATATTATGTAGCTTTTTTGTAGTTATAAGTGTATATATATATATATATATATATATATCCCCGGTGCTAACGGGTCGGTTTCGACCCGTGTCTTAAATCAGCTTTAAAATACATTAAAAATAAAAACTTAAATTCCAATTTTTTTTCTCATCTCTTGGTTACCTTGTTAGGCTGGGGTATCCATGAAAATGTTTGGTTCAATAATTTTGTTGTGGGTCTCTGGGCCTTTTTATTGTTATTAGTATACCTCTCGATTTCAATTAAAAAAAGAAAAATTAACCTCAAGAGAATAATATAAATAAATGAAAGGATGTTGTGTTACCAGAATATTGCTAAGGGGTGTAGAAGACATCTCTGAAATGAATTTGCTTGATTTATTTTTTCATTTTAAAATTAATAACTATAGTAACATCTATGGTGTTATGGGTCATTTTCGACCCATCTATATTTTCTTCAAGAAAATGCAAAAAAACAAAAAAATGTCAGCAATAGATCTTTGATATAAACACATTGAAACACAGAACAGGTCATAACACAAAATACTGAATTCAAACAAACAACCAATCAAACAAATCAAACTAATAGAAATCAATTATTACTTCCAAAACTATTAGAACGCTAAATCAGAGTTTAAAAAAGTATCTGTGTGCAAGAACTTGCCTGTGTGTGTGTGTGTGTGTGTAGGTGTGTGTGTGTGTGTGTAGGTGTGTGTAGGTGTGTGTGTGTGTGTGTGTGTAGGTGTGTGTGTGTGTGTGTGTGTGTGTGTGTGTGTGTGTGTGTTTAGATGCATGTGTGGTAAAAAGTGACACTTTTTGCGTGTTCTTTGCAGAGATATTTCTTGCATTGGAAACACAATATGTTTGTCTTTCTGTCTTTATTGCTTGGGCAGACCTGACACCTCTTTCTTTTAGAATCAGGTGGTCTCAGGGGGGTTGTGGCCGTGGTTGTTCTGGTTGGTGTTGTGGCCGTGGTTGTTCTGGTTGGTGTTGTGGCCGTGGTTGTTCTGGTTGGTGTTGAGGCAGGGCTGGCTGAGTCTGATGCTGATGCAGATTCTCTCTGTGTTGCTGATGATGTGGATGGAGTGCTGGGTGAGCACCAGCATCAGATTCAGATGTGTCTGTGTCTTCTGGCTGGTACTCCACATTGTCCTCTTCCTCAGAAACTTGCTCCTCTGCATCACTATGCTGATCTGTGTCTTCTCCCTCATTTTCTCCAAAAATGTAATCTTGAGCTTCGCTCACCGTAAATCTTCTTTTCATTTTTGTATGCTGCAAATTGGAGATGTGCACTCTGCAAGTCAAATGAGTGAAGTGACCTGAAATGTCTGGACATGCTCATCTTTGTTTGTTTTGTTTTTTTGCAGCAATCCTGGACAAATGAGCATCCCCAGAAGCTCACATGATTGTGGGAGGAGGTGGCTGTCATTATGTTGGCTGACAATGCATTTATGATTTCAATTTTGCTTGCTAATTATTGCTTTATAATCTTATTTTTATAACCGGGTCGAAACCGACCCTAACACTACAAAGGACATAATTTCAACTAGAGCATTTTATAATGCAGTGAAAAAAAATGTTTTTGTTGAATTTTGTTGAAATCAAGGTTCCTGACAAAGTCAAAAAGCCTTGATGCCATAAACAAATTTTAAGTGATTATTTTATGCATTTAAAAACTAAAACGGGTCGGTAGGGACCCTAACACAAGAGGAATATATATATATATATATATATATATATATATATATATATATATATACAGTATATACATACACACAGACCTTCTCAGTCAATGTGTTTTCTTTACTTTCATGCACTATTTACATTGTAGATTCTGACTGAAGGCATCAAAACTATAAATGAACACGTGGAACTTAACAGAAAAGTAAATAAGTCTTATATTTTAGATTCCTCAAAGTAACCACCCTTTGCTTTTTTGATAGTGCTGCAAACCCTTGGTGTTCTCTCAATGCGGTAGTCACCTGAAATGGTTTTCACTGCACAGGTGTGCCTCATCAGGGTTCCTTAGTGGAACTTCTTTCCTTATTAATTGGGTTGGGACCATCAGTTGTGTTGTGCAGAAGTCAGGTTGATACACAGTTTTTTTTTTCTGTTCTGGTCATGAGAGAGAGCAGACGTGTTTCTCTTTCCTCCTTATCTCCTGCTCTGTTGTGTGCGTGCCTCTCTTGTTTTTTGTCATTTTTCTCGCTTTTGGAGCAGATTTTCCAAATTCCAAAAATATGGATGTGATTAGATGGACCCTCAGCGCAGTTGATACTGGATATGCGAGGAACTCGTATAATGCGTGGCAAGTCGTATGTTTGGCACCAATGTACCTGGAGGATATTTACGTATTCGGATTTCTAATAGCTGGACATCTGGTGATTGGCCTGGGATTGTCCATGATCTATCGCAAAATTTGTAAGCTGGCAGCAAGTAAAGAGTCCCCCAAGCTGTCTGCAACAATTTCGAGCCACTGTGAAGCCGTGGGAGATCTCGTGAAAGGAGTACATCAGAAAGTGGCACAGGTTGAGGACCTTTTGGAAGGGTTTCAACCGAAGGAAACATCTCGATGTTTGGATATCATCACTGGAATGCTTACAGAACTGTGCAAAAGCAACGCGGCGCAGTCTGTACTCCAAGTGAAACTAATGAGATCTCTCACAAATCTTCATAGGGATATGAAGATGGGGGTTTGGCAGAACCAGGGCTCAAGCTAAATTGCTCGCTCACCTGGGTCTCTAAAAATGTATTTCATCATGCTAAATTAATCCCCTGTAAAATCTGTCTCCTGAGAAAATCTATGTCTCCAACGGCTTATCTGTGTTTTGTCTTGGCTGCCCTGCAAGAACACTCCCAAGGCCACAGATGTGGCTTGTTATCATGGACTCTACATAAACAGTGGCACACACTATTCGGACTATTCACACTGACATGATTAAGTAAAATGTTCCCTGTCTTTTTAGAAAGGTCTGCTCTCTGCTCTCGGTTTCAGTCAATTTCACTGATTTCCGATCTGATCCCCCCACCCTTCCTTCTGTTGCCAAAGAAAAAGACACCGTATGTTACCTCTCCAATTGTTTTCTGTCATTACATGTTGTATATAATTGTATTGATTGTATTGCATCTTTTCTACTCTGCATCTCCCAGTCGGCGGCGCGTGCATGCGCAGCGACCCCTCCCCTAGCCATTCTATACTGTCCTGCCTGGTTAGTGGGGAAACAATATTTCGAATTCACTCTATGTACATGTACATATGATTGTTTTTCGACAATAAAGCAAATTATGACTATGAGTATGCTTTGGTCTGATGAGTCCAAATTTGAGATCTTTGGTTCCAACTGCTGTGTCTTGGTGCAACGCAGAAAAGGTGAACAGATGGATTGTACATGCCTGGTTCCCACCGTGAAGCATGGAGGAGGAGGTGTGATGTGTGGGGGTGCTTTGCTGGTGACACTGTTGGGGATTTATTCAAAACTGAAGGCACCATGAACCAGCATGGCTACCACAGCATCCTGTAGCGACATGCCATCTCATCCGGTTTGCGTTTAGTTAGACCATCATTTATTTTTTAATAGGACAATGACCCCAAACACACCTCCAGGCTGTGTAAGGGCTATTTGACCAAGAAGGATGGAGTGATGCGCCAGATGACCTGGCCTCCAGAGTCACCAGACCTGAACCCAATCGAGATGGTTTGGGGTGAGCTGGACCGCAGAGTGAAGGCAAAAGGGACAACAAGTGCTACGCATCTCTGGAAACTCCTTCAATACAACATTGTTGCAAAACAATTTCAGGTGACTACCTCTTGAAGCTCATCAAGAGAATACCAAGTGTGTGCAAAACGCCGCTGTCTGCACGGTTAACATGTTGCAGCATTAGTTAGTGCTGTTGTCAGCACTAAAACAGTTTATCAAACAGTTTTTTACCCTGAGACTGTACACGAGCCGGAAGGAGTTAGTGTGGGAACCACTGTCCAGGATGTTTCATCCAGGGTGAAACATCCAAAATGCATAAGTACATCAAGGACAAGGCCCCGACAGATGATGTGCTCAAGGAATGCCTCAGACATTGGTGTGCAGAGGAAGAGGTGCTGGAGGGACCATCATGGCAGGACAAACCCCTTCATGGGGCGTACCACCGAAAGATAACTGAAGTGGCTGATATCAAGAAATCCTTCCAATGGCTGGAGAGGGCTGGTCTGAAGGACAGCACAGAGGCCCTCATCCTGGAGCACAGGAGCAGGCCTTGAGCACCCGAATAGAGGCCCAGATCTACCACACCAGACAAGACCCAAGGTGTAGGCTGTGCAAAGAGGCTCCTGAGACAGTCCAGCACATAACTGCAGGGTGTAAGATGCTGCAGGGAAAGCATACATGGAGCGACACAACCAAGTGGCGGGCATAGTGTACAGAAACATCTGTGCAGAGTACGGGCTGGAGACCCCAAGGTCAAGGTGGGAAACACCTCCGAAGGTTGTGGAGAATGACCGAGCCAAGATCCTGTGGGACTTCCAGATACAGACTGACAGAATGGTGATGGAACCAACCAGACATAGTGGTGGTGGATAAACAACAGAACAGAGCCGTGGTGGTGGACATTGCAATACCAAGAGATGGTAACATCAGGAAAAAGGAACACGAGAAACTAGAGAAATACCAGGGGCTCAAGGAAGAGCTGGAGAAGGTCTGGAAGGTGAAGGCAGCAGTGGTGCCCGTGGTGATCGGAGCACTCGGGGCTGTAACCCCCAAACTGGAGGAGTGGTTACAGCAGATCCCAGGAAAAACATCAGACATCTCAGTCCAGAAAAGTGCAGTACAGGAACAGCAAAGATAGTAGGCAGAACTCTCAAGTTCCCAGGCCTCTGGTAGAGGACCCGAGCTGGATGAGAGTGAGAGTGAGTGAGTGAGTGAGAAACCAACCACCGTGGAAGGTGAGGAGCACATCTATTTCCATTTAATCTTTTATAGATCTCTGTCCATTTAATCTGATAAATGGTCATTTAAGATTTAAATCAGACTGTACTGCACTGAAACACTTTTTAACTGGATTTACATTCTCTTACTGGAATTGCAGTGGTATTTAACAGCCTCTGCACATTTACCAAACACACGTGACAAATACAGATGCATTTGTGACTTTCATGAGGGAAACTTCAGATGTCATCCACATGTCGCCTACAGCGACCTGTGGTTGACATCTGTGCTGTAGGCCTGCTTTGTATGGTCACTGTAGCATAAATTTGGATACATTTTTGTTTCATATTTTGTCTTGCTCTTCTAGTGACCGTGCATTGACGGGGGAGCCTGTGTGGTACACGAGGGTGCGCGCTGGGGAACGTGTGGTGATGTGCCAGGTCAAATTTCCCTCCCTTGATCATATATCACTTATATATTTTTTAAATAAATGTTTGTTATAATGTTTCTTCTGTTGTCCCTTTTCTGTCCTCATCTATCATGACAAAGAAGAAGAAGTGAACTTTATTGATCTCACACTGGAGAAATTCTTCTCTGCATTTTAACCCATCCTATATATATATATACATATATTAGGAGCAGTGGGCAGCACACTTCTGCGCCCGGGGACCATCTCCATGATCTTCTTGCTTCGGCTTGGTCAGGACCTAAGCTGGAGTACCTATGGTGCATGTTTTGGGTTGGTGGGGGAAACCGGAGTGCCCGGAGGAAACCCACCCAGACATGGGGAGAACATGCAAACTCCACACAGAAAGGCTCGGGCGACCCGGGGATCGAACCCAGACCATGCATGCAAACGCCACACAGAACACACACAGAAAGGCCTGGGCGACCCGGGGATCGAACCCGGAACCTTCTTGCTGTGAAGCAAGAGCGCTAACCACTCTGCTACCGTGCCGCCACGGTAGCAGAGACAAGTCCATTGTTATTGGCGCTATATAAATACAATTTAATTGCAGGAATTGTCCCATCTTTAATGTCTCCAGAATCACAAAAGTGAGGAGTGCTCCCGCTAGTGGCTTTATTATTTGGGAGACGATATAGGCCTGTCAAGATTTGCCACTTCTACCCATATTCATATAAATGAGTAAATGATGGTGATTGTACATTGGGACCATTATTTGATAGCTCAATTGAGCTGTCAGAATATGCTACCTTTAGTGGGAGATTTATTTGATAGAAGATATAGGCCTGTCGAAATGAACTACTTCTAAACAAATTCATATAAATGAGTAAATAATGGTGATTATACATGGGAACATTATTTGATGGCTTAACTGGCCTGTTGATATGTGCTACCTTTAGTCAGAGCCCTATTTGATAGCATAATGCAAAATGTATATTCATATGAGTTGTAATTTTACATAACTACCGTATAAAATATGCTCAACATGCGTGAAACGTCCCTCAGTCGTCCAGGTAGAATCCATGATCAAAGGAGAAGTTCAATTTGTCAACTGGACAAAGTTTGTTTGGTTGAAAACGTTTCGCCGCTCATCCGAGAGGCTTCGTCAGCTCTGGTTATTGTACTGGTTAGACCCTCCTTATATCTAGCTGCCGGGAGGCACGTTCTACAATGACAAAAGCTCTGAAAACGATCCCCCTAATCTGTCTCTTTGTTTTTCAAATTACTCTGACGGCTGTTTCGACCCCCTATTCAACGTCTAACGACCCTCTCCACCCCTCTGCCCTGGCTCTGTTTGACTGGTCTAAGAATCGCATTATAAATGGCGGCGAAACGTTTTCAACCAAACAAACTTTGTCCAGTTGACAAATTGAACTTCTCCTTTGATTATGCTCAACATGTACAAACATGATAAAACCCTCTATCTCTAATCCAAAGAAATACAGGGGGTCCTCGGGTTACGACGGTCTCGGGTTACGACGTTTCGTGGTTACGAACGCGCCCCCATTAAAAAAAAATATATATATATATATTACGCGTCATTCCGTCTTACGCGGTTTAGCGTGGTAAGAGATGTAAACAAACGCGAACGGCGCGCGGCGCACGGCGGAAGAATACGCTCTGTTGTGGTTGTAGGGAGAAGAAGACGGCCTCGTGTGCGTGCCCAATGTGGGCGGAAGTACCTGATGTGGGCTCGGATCTGCTCCTATGAAAGCGGCAGTGATAACCAAGCAGCGTAGTGGTCTAATTATTGAGATGGAAAGGTTATTGGTGCTTTGGTTGGAAGATCAAAGGCAAAATCCGACTTACGACGAAATTCGGGTTACGACGCGTCTTAAGAACGGATCAACGTCGTAACCCGAGGACCCCCTGTATGTTCTAAAACTAGGGAGTTTAGCTTTTGTGGATCTATACAACTGTAAATTGAAAAACATAAGGTAGCTTGTTTCGGGTGGCATGAATCAATAGACGTCACTGTTGATTTATGCTGCAGGTAGCTCATTTCGACAGAACACTGACAGCAGCTGCCGTAATGAAATATGATCACACTCATCAAGTGTTAGACCTCGAGTCTGAGACCGAGTCCAAGCGTTTTCAAGACCAAGACAAGACCAAGTCCAAAAGTGGTTGAGTCCGAGACGAGACCAAGACTGTAAAAAAACGGTCTCGAGTACTACGACACTAATATAAGTTACATTTCACATCACCCCTCACATGTAGAGAACTGAATCTAACATAGGGTATTAAAGAAGGAAAAATGAAACAGAAATCTTGACAATATGTTATACACTTATACACAGATTCATACACAGATATTACCACATACTACCTCTGTCCAGACAGCTCGGATAACCTTTTCTATTTCACAAATGTCCATCATCATTTGAGCCTAGCCCTTCACAGATGGTTCACCCTGTGCCATTTTTTGTGATCGTTTATTTTCCAGCTGCCAAGAGTACTGCTTCTGCAAAGGTATCTATAGGTTGTTTTCATTACAAGAGCCATATGTCCCAGATACTTTGTGTACGATTCAGAATACACACTTGACCAATACTTTATGAAGATGTGAATTTGGTCAGCAGTGAACTATCTCTTATCAGAAACATTTCATCCATGCATGTTTGAGTAATCTCTCCCGGGCTCTGCTTGAACTCTCCTTAAAATGGAGTGATGTCTCAGAGTGTAAAAAAGAGAACAACATTATAACATAGATCAGGACATGAGGTAATATGGGGCCTTTAACGATTCCAGAGCTGTTTTAAAATCCTATTAGCTTTTTTATTGCTCTACTGTAAGGAATTTTCACAATCAGATAACCAGCCTTTTTCAATAGCCCATTATAGGCATATGGGAGGATTTATTATGGATCCCAAAATTAACCTGAAAAATATGGAGGATTAATGACAGAATACTAAACAGGGCTGCGCTAATAATGAATTCAATGTATAAAAGAGTGAGAAAAAAGTCTAATTACTCAGTTACTCCTCTGGTGAAGGTGGGGGAGTGAAGGTTATATTATTAAACGGACATTAACAAAAGAGGATCTATAAGCACAATCACATTAATGTACATGATGTACAGTCTATTGTAGTGACAGAAGAAGATAGTGACATGGGAAATGGCTAGAAGGGGTGGTAGGGTCATAGTAGTAGCAGTAGTGGTAGCAGTAGCAGTAGTGGTAGTAGTAGTAGTGGTAGCAGTAGTAGTAGTAGTAGTAGTAGTAGTGGTAGTAGTAGTAGCAGTAGTGGTAGCAGTAGCAGTAGTAGTAGCAGTAGTAGTGGTAGTAGTAGTAGTCACTTTATAACTGCATCTTAATTCATCTTAATAAAGCGTGAATGACAAGGGGTTAGGCGTGAGCATCTTTAAATTATTAAAAAAACAGAACATTTTGTTCAGTTTGCCAGACTGATATGTGTGGCACTCTGAATTAAGTTATAAACATTATTGATCTGTGATGGCTCCCGTTGAAAGCGATTGGAAAACGATCTGATTGGATGAAGCGTCACAAAAGCCGTAAGGTAAAAGAAGTAGGTCTGGCGTTTGTCCGGTTGGTTCGATTGGGCGCTGTGTTTTTGGCTCCACACAAACCTCAGCGCTGCTCCGTGAACATTTCTGCAATTGATTAATATTTGTGACTGAAATGAAATGAATGGATTTGAAATGTTTTAAATAACTATCAGTGTTAATGTAGTGTCTGGAAAAGGGCGCAGATTACATAAGATCACTCTTCTTCTGTACCTTTTCATTCATTTCTTGTATGTTTAATGTTAGGACACTGTTACTGTCTTTTTATACTTTATGGATGAAATAAGCACATTACTTAACTTGTATTCCGAGCATGAGTTTCTAAGCACTTTTCACAACTTTCAGAAACCGGTTTTGCCATAAGGGAAAGCGGAGCTCATTCTCCAACTCCCTACAACTCACCTTATGTAACAGATAATACTCCCTACAACTGTACAACCACTCACCTTATGTAACAGATAATACTCCCTACAACTGTACAACAACTCACCTTATGTAACAGATAATACTCCCTACAACTGTACAACTCACCTTATGTAACAGATAATACTCCCTACAAGTGTACAACAACTCACCTTATGTAACAGATAATACTCCCTACAACTGTACAACAACTCACCTTATGTAACAGATAATACTCCCTACAACTGTACAACTCACTCTTATGTCACAGATAATACTCCCTACAACTGTACAACCACTCACCTTATGTAACAGATAATACTCCCTACAACTGTACAACAACTCACTCTTATGTAGCAGATAATACTCCCTACAACTGTACAACTCACCTTATGTAACAGATAATACTCCCTACAAGTGTACAACAACTCACCTTATGTAACAGATAATACTCCCTACAACTGTACAACAACTCACTCTTATGTCACAGATAATACTCCCTACAACTGTACAACCACTCACCTTATGTAACAGATAATACTCCCTACAACTGTACAACAACTCACCTTATGTAACAGATAATACTCCCTACAACTGTACAACTCACCTTATGTAACAGATAATACTCCCTACAAGTGTACAACAACTCACCTTATGTAACAGATAATACTCCCTACAACTGTACAACAACTCACTCTTATGTAGCAGATAATACTCCCTACAACTGTACAACAACTCACCTTATGTAACAGATAATACTCCCTACAAGTGTACAACAACTCACCTTATGTAACAGATAATACTCCCTACAACTGTACAACCACTCACCTTATGTAACAGATAATACTCCCTACAACTGTACAACAACTCACCTTATGTCACAGATAATACTCCCTACAACTGTACAACAACTCACCCTTATGTAACAGATAATACTCCCTACAACTGTACAACAACTCACCTCATGTAACAGATAATACTCCCTACAACTGTACAACAACTCACCCTTATGTAACAGATAATACTCCCTACAACTGTACAACAACTCACCTTATGTAACAGATAATACTCCCTACAACTGTACAACAACTCACCTTATGTAACAGATAATACTCCCTACAAGTGTACAACAACTCACCTTATGTAACAGATAATACTCCCTACAACTGTACAACAACTCACTCTTATGTAGCAGATAATACTCCCTACAACTGTACAACAACTCACCTTATGTAACAGATAATACTCCCTACAACTGTACAACAACTCACTCTTATGTAACAGATAATACTCCCTACAACTGTACAACCACTCACCCTTATGTAACAGATAATACTCCCTACAACTGTACAACAACTCACCTTATGTAACAGATAATACTCCCTACAACTGTACAACAACTCACCTTATGTAACAGATAATACTCCCTACAACTGTACAACAACTCACCTTATGTAACAGATAATACTCCCTACAACTGTACAACCACTCACCCTTATGTAACAGTCTTGCTATTTCGGCTACTTATTTAAAATGTATTATACAATTTCTCTTTGTTATTATAATATGAGCCGAGCGGATAAAAGAGCCCCAATCCACCGGACAGTCATTTTACGGGGTAACTGAGAACTGTGAACTGTTCCATCCCATCTGTGGAAACCCCCCTGGCGCTGGATAACATCGCGGAAAATGCATATTGGGGGGACATTATCATACGTGCGGGGGGAGGACTGCGAGGCCCACAGACCTGCAGGAAGTTGGGGGTCTGGCAGAAACCAGGGTTCTGGCAAATTGTCTGTTCGTCTGGGTTCTAAAATGTATCGATTATGTTAAATTTCCCGTTTGGTGTCATCAATTCTCCTGAAAAATGTGATCCAACTGGACTTTGTTTTGACTGCACCTTCTGCACAAACACGTCCAAGGCCGACAGCTGTGGCCTTATCTACATAGCACTCTACAAAACAAAGCCCTTCACATTTGGCTCATACTGACATGGTTTATGTAATACTGCCCGGTCTATTTTGAGGATATCTGCCTCTACTTCAATTTTTAAATAATTTCATTGATTTCTGATCTGCTCCCTTTCCCCACCCTTCCCTTTGTCGCCAAAGAAAAAAACACCGTATGTTACCTGTCCAATTGTTTTTCTGTCATTACATGTTGTGAATAATTGTCATTGATTGTAATTGCGTCTTTTCCACTCTGTATCTCCGAGTCGGCAGTGCACACATGCACAGCTGCCCCTCCCCTAGCCGCTCTATCACTGTCCTGTCTGGCTAGCAGGGAAACAAAATTTCGAATTACTCTATGTACATGTACATATAGTTTTTCGACAATAAAGCAAACTATGACTGACTATGACTATGCCGTGAGCTACTGCATCCAAATAATTTCCCTTGTGGCTCAATCAAGTTTGTCTAAGTCTAAGGTAATGCTAACAACAGCTAGCATGCTAATGGTGCACTTGCTGATTCTTGATAGTATTAGAATATTAGGATATTAGATGCAGACAGGTCTCATTTTTCATCACTGGGGTAAAACAGATTTGCTCATCTACACAAAAACAATCAGGTACAGACTCTCTAAGCTTGACAAACACTTTCCTTCACAAACACAGTGTCCTCTGGGGAAGCAGCCTATTCACTTCATTTGTGTTTAACATGTTTTCTGTGGCATCCACCTGCAGCTCCCTGCAGCTATTGATTTAAGCGCGCCACAGAAAAAACCCAGGAGTGAAAGTAGTGTTGAAACTGAGAGCTAACATTGAGCTAGCCAGAGTTTGCACATAGTCAGTTCAATATATAAATAAGTGAGTAACTAAATAACCAAGCACACTCAAGATGGACACAGCTCCAGCCACCTAATGTACACTCAATAGACAAAAAAACAAACAAACATACAAAACAAAAAACACGCAAAACGTTCAGGTTCAAGTGCCTGTACGCATGTATTTGACCAAAATGTGTCTTGCCCCAGTACAGATATATTGTATAAGCAGGTTTTGAGGTGGAAATATGTCCACTGCTTGCTGTCTGTGACTAATTTCAAAGCTTTTCATTGTTTGATAATCAGGATGTGTGCAGTAAGCATGCTAGTTGTTCTTTTTAGCTTCAATGTCCCGGTAAAACTCCGCTCTGGTCTCTGAAAGTTGTGAAAAGTGCTTATAGGCTCATCACAGTGAATAATTAGGAAGCTTAGGATAAATAAGGTAAGTGAGGAATAACTGTTTAAAGGGCTCTATATTATGATGTTGTTTCCTCATCAAAAACATAACTGGAGTTGTGTTTTGTTTCATTCACAAACCCTGCATATTTAGGCTCTTCTCTCAAACTGAAAACACTCTAGTCCTCCTTGTGATGTCATAATACAGGAAGTGCTCCACTCTGTTTTTAAACCCCAGACACCTTCATTAGAACCATATGGATAATTTCAGCCCTGGAATTGCCCATCTCTACTGAACAAAAAGTAAAAAAGTAGCTGTTGACTTGGAAACTACCAGTACATGACATCATAAGGTGGACAGACTAATCATAAAGGATTACTCACACATGGCTTAAATCTAACAAGAGTAAATTTTGGCGGCAAATTTGGCAGCACGGTAGCTGAGTGGCTAGCGCTCATGCTTCACAGCAAGAAGGTTCGGGGTTTGATCCCTGGGTTGTCCAGGCCTTTCTGTGTGTGTTCTGTGTGGAGTTTGCATCCATAGTCTGGGTTCGATGCCCGGGTCGCCCGAGCCTTTCTGTGTGGAGTTTGCATGTTCTCCCCATGTCTGGGTGAGTTTCCTCCGGGCAAGAAGATCATGGAGATGGTCTCCGGGTGCAGTAATGTGCTGCCCACTGCTCCTAATAACAGGATGGGTTAAATGTAGAGAAGAATTTCTCCTGTGTGAGATCAATAAAGTCACTTCTTCTTTTGTGTAATATAGGAGCTTTAAAAAAATGAAGTAGCTCTGTTTTTCATGTTTTTAAGACAGTAAAAATCACTGAAAGCACCTTTCATTCACAATTTCTCCCGTCTAAACTATTCCCATTGACACTGTCCTTAACCTCCCAAAAAACCCTAACCCCTCCTAAATGCCCCTGTGCTTATGTCTATTCCCCAGGCAGTTCTTGTGACCGACCAGCTGCTGCTCAACTGTGTCTCTGCTGTGGGACTCCAGTGGAAAATTGGCTGTCTGTGAATAATGACTAAATATACGGGCCAGGCTGGAGAGGAGCCTGTGTGCCAAAGATTAGCACAAGGGCATGAAGACAGTCAACAGTTGTTTATGGACAGGGTCGAAGGTCAGAGAAATGTTCCCAATGAAATAGCCCTGCAGTGGCTATAGGTTTCAGAGAAGTAATTTCAAAGGTCCTATATTGACTCATGTGAGCTTTTAGTCATGTTATAACGCATTCACACATAATCCTGCACTATTAGTCTGTCTACAGTCCTCCAATGTGCAAAATGCTCTGTTCCAATTTGTCATCATGAAGCGGTAGTTTTCAAGTTGACAGCTCCCTTTTACCTTTAGTTCAGTGCAGTAGCAGTAGTAGTTCCTGGCAATTCTAATAATATTAGGTACTAATAATAAGAAGAAATAATTAGAAGAACATCCAAACCGGTCATATGCACTTTAAAGGACACATACTGTGGATTCTTGTGGCTTTAATTCCTGTTGTGACCCAGTTCTGCTAGGGACAGGGGAAGTAACAAAAGAACCAAAATGTAAAATGGTGAAACTTAAGTTATAATTTATGTAAAAGGAATGTAAAGCTAAAACTTACAAAGAGCATATTTACAATAATCAACAAAAAGAGGCTCTTTGAATTGTACAAATTACATTAACAAAAGCAACAGAAGTCACAAAGAACTACTAGTGTCTCAATATTCACAAAAGGTACACACTACACACAAGAAACAGCAAAGGTGACATGCAGTCCACAGTCAGAACAGCAGTCAGGACAGCAGTCAGGACAGCAGGGGGGCTTTTAAGGTGCGGCAGCTGCAGGTAAAGGCCCAGGATTGGCCAGACTTTAGGGCAGGGGTTGGCGACCTTAAAAACTCAAAGAGCCATTTGGACCATTTCCCACACAAAAGCAAACACCCGGAGCCACAAAACCCTTTTGACGTCTAAAATGAAAATAACGCTACATATCATGCTTACTTTCAGATGAAATACTCAATGTCTATTTGAGTTCTCCACGTAGGAAATAAAAATCCAAATTTAAAGATCCCATGACATGGTACTTGTTGATGCTTTTATATGGCTCCTTAATGGTTCCCTAATACTGTAAATGAATCCTTCTTCAAAATCAACACTCAGTGCATGAGAAACAGAGATAAGATGAGAAAGAGTAATTTTTCTCTCTCTGAACAGGCCATAATGGGCGTTGTTGCTTGAATGCAAATGAGGAGAAAAGAGATGGCCTATAGTAGAGGGTGGGGGCGTGGCCAAACTCTCCGCTCTCCACTTCAGCTCTCAGCTGATCCATTTCCGTGTTTTTGCACGGGGGGGAGAGATTTGAAGCGTTCCATTGAAAAATAAACACATTTCCACAGAAAATAAAATGAAACCACTGCTGTTCAAAGGTCCAGAGGCTCAGATAAAGGACTTCCGAGCCTAGAAACACTCGGACGTGCCTCCAGGCAAATAAAAAAACGCATTTCGCATTGCCTAGCGCATTCGCAGTCCAAACTCTCTGGGCGTGATTTACAGAGACGCTGAGTACAGACAGACGGGGGTGGAACTGCATTTGCATTTCTTTATTCGATCTGACGTCAATAAGTTTCCTTGTTCAAAATCGCCCGTTTGAGCTCTGATTTTTTGTAACGCAGAAAAGGATCGCAAATGCTCAGTTTAGACAGTTCACAACTTTTAACCATGGGGGGGGGGGGCTAAACAGGGTAGGGGAGCTCACATTAACGTTCAAAAACCTCAGAAAGTGAAAATTTCATGCCATGGGACCTTTAAATGATCCAAAACAAAACTAAATGCCATCTGCTTCTGTATTCCGTCATCATTTTATCTCACGTACTCGAGCATATATAATTAAAGGTCCCATGGCATGAAATTTTCACTTTCTGAGATTTTTGAACGTTAATGTGAGCTCCCCTACCCTGTTTAGGGCCCCAATGGCTAAAAGTTGCGAAATGTCTAAACTGAGCATTTGCGATCCTTTTCTGCGTTAGAAAAAAACACAGCTGAAACAGGCGATTCTGAACAAGGCACCTTATTGACGTCAGCTCGAAAAATGCAGCTCCACCCCCGTCTGTGTCTGTACTCAGCGTCTCTGTAAATCACGCCCAGAGAGTTTGGACCGCGAAGGAGCTACGCAATGCGAAATGTGTTTTTTTATTTGCCTGGAGGCAACTGCGAGTGTTTCTAGGCTCGGAAGTCCTTTACCCGACCCTCTGGACCTCTGAAACAGCAGTGGTTTAATTTAATTTGTGAAAAAATGTGTTTTTTTTTTCATTTAAATGCCTCTAATTTCTGCTTTCAGTGCTTAAAACGCAGAATTGTGCAGCGCTGTCTCCCCGGCGCAGAGGAGCGGGTGGGGGGAGCCCCACCCGCTCCTTTGCCCCAATCTCTGTCCTTCTCATTTGCATTCCAGCAACAAGGCCCAGAATGAGGTGTTCAGACAGACAGATTATGACTCTGACTGTGTAAATGTGTCTTTCTCATGCACTGAATGTTGATTTTGAAGAAGGATTCATTTACAGTATTAGGGAACCATTAAGGAGCCATATAAAAGCATCAACAAGTACCATGTCATGGGACCTTTAACCAGTCTCATCAGCCGTGAAAGCAAATGAATCTGCCCATCATTTACCTACCAGGGGTCAAAAAGCTCAATAAATCATTCTGCTGATGTAGGCGCTGGTAAGTCCAGGCTGCCAAATATATGTCGGGCGTCGCACAACTAAAATATTATATATATATAAAATGTGCTCCTCACCTTCCTCGGTGGTTGGTCTCTCACTCTCATCCAGTTCGGGTCCTCTACCAGAGGCCTGGGAGCTTGAGAGTTCTGTGCAGTATCTTTGCTGTTCCTAGTACTGCACTTTTCTGGACTGAGATGTCTGATGTTTTTCCTGGGATCTGTTGTAGCCAATCGTCCAATTTGGGGGTTACAGCCCCGAGTGCTCCGATCACCACAGGCACCACTGATGCCTTCACCTTCCAGGCCTTCTCCAGCTCTTCCTTGAGCCTCTGGTATTTCTCTAGTTTCTCGTGTTCCTTTTTCCTGATGTTACCATCACTTGGTATTGCAATGTCCACCACCACGGCTCTGTTCTGTTGCTTATCCACCACCACTATGTCTGGTTGGTTCACCATCACCATTCTGTCAGTCTGTATCTGGAAGTCCCACAGGATCTTGGCTCGGTCATTCTCCGCAACCTTCGTAGTTGTTTGGCTGTTAGCTTGGACTGTGGGTATCGTAGTAACCATTCATCCCACATCCTGTTCATGTAACCCCTCTGCCTAGGGTTACTGGAGTAGTAGTATTCCAACAGAGCCTTGTTATCGCATCTCGCCCATTTCCGCCTTGTTCCAGTAGCCCATTTTTCATCAAGGTGCTCTGGTTCCCCAGCACCTGACGCAGACCTTGTTTGGCCGGGGACGTCTGAGCCGGCATCTCGTAAGGTTCATTGTCTCTCATCATTGTATGAGGTGGGCTGTACAGTGTGGGTCCTTGGGCAAGACCCTTGTGTGTGGGTCCTTGGGCAAGGGTCTTGCCCAAGGACCCACACTGGCTTGCTCATTGCTCCCGGGCCCCCCGTGTGAAAGTCCAGTGACTTACCAGTTGAGCTCACCATATAATTTAGAGTTACATTTAAAAACAACCAAACTAAAATAAAAATACATTGTAATTAAATACTCATTATTTATTTTCCAAAGTCACAGGGAGCCACAACAGAAGAATTAAAGAGCCACATACGGCACTGGAGCCAATCAGGTGGCAACTTGAAGTCAAGGCCCCAATCACAGGAGAGGTCTGTCAGACTGAGGCATGTACAAAGAGGGATCAGCAGCAGGAGCTTAAACATAAGAACAATTCCATTTTAAATAAATATTCAACAAAGCAAAGAGTTGCTGTTTTTAGGACTTTAATTTAAAACATATATAAAAGCACTGCATAGTTATTTAACTGTTTTTCTTTGCTACATAAGTCCATATATCTTGTTTCATATATTTGATGTCTTCTGTATGTATATAAAATGTAAAGAAAAAAAAAAACAAATAAAAAACTGAATGAGAGGATGTGTTCAACTTTTGACTATTGTATTGTATATGTGGAACTCCAGTTAAAAGATAACCTCTCTACTCTATTTCTCAAACCATTTTTGCCCCCACAGTGAAATGTCATAATGTAAAATGTGAAGACCTAACCGCTAGTGAAATGTCATTTTCAGTGGGCGCCTACCAATTCTTACTTATGCAATTTTTTAAGCAGAAATTATTCTTTCATTCTTCAGGACCAAAACTTACTGTATGTCCAAATGTTTTATGGACTGTCTGAAAGTTTAAAGGAGAACAAAGGTAGAAAGCGAGTGAACAGTAGTCGAGTTATAAAATGAAAATGAAACCAGGGGGGTGGTGGGCAGAATTAGAAGGTACTTTGTTAATATGGAAATGCTTTTATAACTAAAAGTCCATATTATCATTCAATAATGCACAGGATAATATGTTATCACACACAGTCTTGGTTTAGTCTTGGTTTAGTCCTGGTTTAGTCCTGGTTTAGACCTGTATTAGACCTGTTTTAGTCCTGGCTTAGTCTTGGTTTAGGCCTGGTTTAGTTTTGGTTTAGTCTTGGCTTAGTCCTGGTTTAGACCTGGTTTAGTCCTAGTTTAGACCTCGTTTAGTCCTGTTTTAGTCCTGGCTTAGTCTTGGTTTAGACCTGGTTTAGTTTTGGTTTAGTCTTGGCTTAGTCCTGGTTTAGACCTGGTTTAGTCCTAGTTTAGACCTCGTTTAGTCTTGGTTTAGTCCTGGTTTATTCCTGGTTTAGACCTGTTTTAGACCTGTTTTAGTCCTGGCTTAGTCTTGGTTTAGACCTGGTTTAGTTTTGGTTTAGTCTTGGCTTAGTCCTGGTTTAGACCTGGTTTAGTCCTAGTTTAGACCTCGTTTAGTCTTGGTTTAGTCCTGGTTTATTCCTGGTTTAGACCTGTTTTAGACCTGTTTTAGTCCTGGCTTAGTCTTGGTTTAGACCTGGTTTAGTTTTGGTTTAGTCTTGGCTTAGTCCTGGTTTAGACCTGGTTTAGTCCTAGTTTAGACCTTGTTTAGTCCTGGTTTAGTGCTGGTTTAGACCCGGTTTAGATCTGGTTTAGTCTTGGCTTAGTCCTGGTTTAGACCTGGTTTAGTCCTAGTTTAGACCTCGTTTAGTCTTGGTTTAGTCCTGGTTTATTCCTGGTTTAGACCTGGTTTAGTCCTAGTTTAGACCTCGTTTAGACTTGGTTTAGTCCTAGTTTAGACCTGGTTTAGTCCTAGTTTAGACCTCGTTTAGACTTGGTTTAGTCCTAGTTTAGACCTGGTTAGTCCTGGTTTAGACCTGGTTTAGTCCTAGTTTAGACCTCGTTTAGACTTGGTTTAGTCCTAGTTTAGACCTGGTTTAGTCCTGGTTTAGACCCTGTTTAGATCTGGTTTAGTCTTGGCTTAGTCCTGGTTTAGTCCTGGTTTAGTCCTGGCTTAGTCTTGGTTTAGACCTGGTTTAGTTTTGGTTAAGTCCTGGTTTAGTCCTGGTTTAGACCCGGTTTAGATCTGGTTTAGTCTTGGCGTAGCCCTGGTTTAGACCTGGTTTAGTCCTGGTTTAGACCTGGTTTAGACCTGGTTTAGTATTTCTCACGCTGAAATTTTGTTAAGCAATTCAAAATTCTAGCCACTGTTCACAGCGCTTCTGTGCCCAGAAAATTGGTAAGTTAATGCAGGCACCGCGCGTTTTCAGCGAAAAAAAGTCACTCGCCCTTTCACTTGTACCAAACTTCAAAACTTGAGAGGTCTGTTTTCAACAAACAGACTGAAAAACATCTTATATAAGGACTGTGTATCTGTGCATGTTCACAAAGTCTGTCTGTGATTAAATAACAATGAACCAGTGGCTAAACCTCAAAACCAATCACTGCACACTTGAAAAACTTACAGCAACATTTAAAAACTTCATTTGAACTCCCCTGGTTCTCATTTTGAACATTTATACAAAGCCGGTTCCTCTTATGTTTACCTGTGCCATCTTCTCACTCCATTCCACCAACAACTTCACTTGTGGATAACGTAACTCACACTTCTATAGATGCGTGAAGAGTCCCTCAGTCGTCTAGGTAGAATCCATGATAAAAGGAGAAATTCAATTTGTCAACTGGACAAAGTTTGTTTGGTTGAAAACGTTTCGCCGCTCATCCGAGAGGCTTCGTCAGCTCTGGTTCTGGTGCTGGTTAGACCCTGTTTATATCTCGCTGCAGGGAGGAGCTCCCAGCTACTCTGTCTCTTTTGTTTTACGAATTCCTCTGGTGTCTAGTATTAGCATATCTATAAGCCCTAGGAGGCGCTCACTACACTGAAATAGCTCTAATCTGTCTCTTTGTATTTCAAATTTCTCTGGCGTCCATTTTCGTCTCCCTATTCAAGACCAAACGACCCTCTCCACCCCTCTGCAATGGCTTGTCTGTCCTAATGTTTCTTTGTCTGTTTTCGACTTGGTTTGAGAATCGAATTATAGATGGAAGACAAGTTGTGTCTAACTCCCCCATTTCTGTCATTCATGCCATTCATTTGAGCGAGGTTCAGATCTTAGCCAGGGAAAAGAACTGGTTTGAGAGGGGAGTTATAGAGGCTATTTTTGTCAAAAATGAGAACCCGTCGTTAAACAGAAATGGGGGAGTTAGACACAACTTGTCTCCCATTTATAATTCGATTCTCAAACCAAGTCAAAAACAGACAAAGAAACATTAGGACAGACAAGCCATTGCAGAGGGGTGGAGAGGGTCGTTAGGCGTGAATAGGGAGACGAAAATGGACGCCAGAGAAATTTGAAATACAAAGAGACAGATTAGTTGATAGTTTCAGAGCTATTTCAGTGAAGTGAGCGCCTCCTAGGGCTTATAGATATGCTAATACTAGACACCAGAGGAATTTGTAAAACAAAAGAGACAGAGTAGCTGGGATAGTTTTCAGAGCTTTTTTCAGTGTAGGGAGCTCCTCCCTGCAGCGAGATATAAACAAGGTCTAACCAGCATGAGAACCAGAGCTGACGAAGCCTCTCGGATGAGCAGCGAAACGTTTTCGACCAAACAAACTTTGTCCAGTTGACAAATTGAATTTCTCCTTTTATCACACTTCTATTGTTATAATGGGCGTTTTCCATTGTGTTCCACTGTCTGTGTTTCTAATCTTACTCTTGTGGATGTGTTCTAAATGATTACATATGTACTTTCTAAATCACACCACACTCTAACACTGATCCTGTACCTGTGTGGATCTTCACAGAGACCTGCTTTTAGAGACTGTGCCTCAAGTTCACTCTGACCAAAAGCCCTTTTCCTTTGCTGCCCCTCTGCATGGAAAAGCCTTTAGCGTGAAGTGCAGCTAAAGGAGCTGATTAGACTGCACTCTTTTAAAGTCCTCCTGAAAGACTAAAAGACTGTCTGACAAAAGACTGTTTTGTATTTGTGCTGCTGCCACTTGGCAGGACACTGTGGTAAAAGAGATTTTTAATCCCCCCTGTTAAATAAAGGACTGAATGAATGTAACTTTATCATGTGACTGGTTGCTGGTTTATTAGAAAATCACATATCTTTTTAAAGGAAAAGTAACGTTATTTTACAATCTGAGCCTTCTTTCGGTAATAAAACAAGTCGTTTGACTCACCCATATCACGTTCGTGTCATTTGGAGCTGTTTGAAGAAAGTTATGTTGTAGCGTATCCGTTAGCATTTGTATTCGGGGCATTACTTTGCGGTCTCCAAATAACACAAACTTTAGCACTTTTCAAATCATAGAAGCCCGATGTCTTAATGTAAGATTTAGTTTGAGTCAAAAGTGGCCTGTAATCCGAGATTTATCCATAGTTTTCAGCTTTGCGTTTCATGTTTGGGTCCCGGGAGCTGAGAGCACAGTCCGCACATGCGCACTGGCCTCCTCATCTACTCGAAACTATGGCTAAATCTCGGATTACAGGCCACTTTTGCTTCAAACGAAATCTTACATCAAGACATCGGGCTTCTATGATTTGAAAAGTGCTAAAGTTTGTGTTATTTGGACACCGCAAAGTAATGCCCCGAGCATATGATACAGCACCATGTTAACGGATACAGGATCATTAGTAGAACAGAACGGCTCAACATAAGTTCTGCGATACTGCTCCAATTGACAGAAAAATGCTATGGGTGAGTAAAACTACTTGTTTTATTGCCGAAAGAAGGCTCAGATTGTTAAAAAACGTTAATTTGCCTTTAACTACAGCCCTGAGACTTGAAGAAGAATGAAACACATGTATAATAAAGGACTTTTTACTGCAGAGTGCCTCATTTTTCTTTTGCTGTTTCTAAACATGAAGCAGACTTTTCTTTTTGTTATTTTATCACCATAGTCACATTTTAAATCTGATTTGAGCTGTTACAGAACATTGCATTTCTCACATATTTCCACTCACTGCTAAAATTCCAACTGTTGTTATGTCATGTCCATAACCTCTATCGTTCTCCATGTGTGTCCGCTCTATCCCTCCATCCTTTTGACTGACTGACTTCTAAGTGACTTCTAACACTAATCACATGTTTGTGTGCTCGTGTTCAGTGGAGCGTCTGAGCATGCCCAGTTGGTCCCACAAGAGTGATAGTCTCTGTTGCTCTTCCTCCTTTCACCACCACAAGACAAAGTGACATTAGCAAATCAACCAGCTGTTCCAAAACACAAGGGAGACAGAGCACCCAAGGGCCCACTCTGACACAACTGCAAGACTTAAAGGGGAGGTATTCTGTACTGCTTTAAGGTACTGTTGCTAAATTCTTAATTTGGTTTACTTGTCTCAAATATAAAGTTGTTTTTGTTTAAATGAAATGTTTGGAGTGATCCTGCATATTTAGTAGACCATGCATGTCTCGGGGTCAAAATACACAGACACACTTTATGATGTCATTCAGTGGTAATCCAGGCAGTCCATATACAAGCACTGAATTTGTATGGATAAGCCAACTTCAATGCAGCTATTGTTCTGAGCCTCATTTAAACGGCTTCATTTCTCAACACGACTGCCGGTGTTGCCACTGCGCCCCCTGCTGGCCTTTGTACTACTATTTTCTGTGTGTTTTTCTTACAGAATATAAAACATCAAATAACTCTAATGAGACGTGTCGATTCGTAGGCAGTTTTGTGGTTCTATATTTATAGTATGTGTGTGTCTTGCGCCCTCTGCTGGCAGAATGGGTGTGCTAAAACATCCATCCGTACATTGTAAAACTAAAATCATAGGCTGCTGTATTGATATATTGGCAGTTGAAGTATTTTTTGGTATACAGCTCTGGAAAAAAATAAGAGACCACTGTATTTTTTGTTCTGAAATCAGCATCTCTACATGTATTACAGCCATTCCATTCCAGCGTCTGTTCAATTCCAACACAAACACAAAGCTGAGCTACTTCAGTTCTTGCACCAGGAGTGGAATAAAGTCACCCAAGAACAATGTAAAGACTTGTGGAGGCCAAGACGCATGAAAGCTGTGATTAAAAATAAGGGTTATTGCACCAAATACTGATTTGTGAACTCTTCTTAAGTGTAAACATTAGTATTATGTTGTTTTAAAATGAATTTGATCTTGTTTCTTTGCTTTGTTTGAGCTCTGAAAACATGGATCTTTTTTGTTATTTTGACCATTTGTCATTTTCTGCAAATAAACGCTCTAAACGATAATATTTTTATTTGGAATTTGGGGGAAATGTTGTAAGTAGTTTATAGACTCAAACAAAAATGTTCCTTTTGCCCAAACACAAACCTATAAGTAGTAAAATCAGAAAAACAGATAATTTTGCAGTGATCTCTTATTTTTTTCCAGAGCTGTATTTTACACAATAATTTTGTGACAACTGATATGACACATTCAGTAGTTTTTATGATTAAAATGGGTTTCACTATGGCACAGATAGCTTCTCTGCAAGATTGATCTCTTTTAAAAACACAGAGAAGCACAAGTTTGTACTTTGAGAGTCGACAGAAGACGGCTTTCTTAAAGGAAAATTAACGTTTTTTTACAATCTGAGCCTTCTTTCGGCAATAAAACAAGTAGTTTTACTCACCCATAGCAGTTTGGTGTCAATTGGAGCAGTATCGCAGAACTTATGTTGAGCCGTTCTGTTCTACTAATGATCCCGTATCCGTTAGCGTGAGTGCTCGGGGCACTGATTTGCGGTGTCCAAATAACACAAACTTTAGCACTTTTCAAATCACAGAAGATCGCTGTGTCAGGGTAGACTTTTAGTAGATTCCAAAACGGCCTGAAACCCGATATCGCAACAGAAAAGTAAAGTTCAGAGCGGTGTTAGCTTCTTTCGGACTAGCGGTGTTTACAAAACAGCTGAGTTCATGCATGCGCACTGTCCTCTCTGATGACGTCATCAAATGAAACTATAGCTGCATATCGGGTTTCAGGACGTTTTGGAATCCACTAAAAGTCTACCCTGACACAGCGATCTTCTCTGATTTGAAAAGTGCTAAAGTTTGTGTTATTTGGAGAGCGCAAAGTAATGCCCCGAGCACTCACGCTAACGGATACGGGATCATTAGTAGAACAGAACGGCTCAACATAAGTTCTGCGATACTGCTCCAATTGACACCAAACTGCTATGGGTGAGTAAAACTACTTGTTTTATTGCCGAAAGAAGGCTCAGATTGTAAAAAAAACGTTCATTTTCCTTTAAGTAAGACTACTCACATATGCATGAATAAACCAATATAACATAACTGCGTTTTTAGATGCAAACAAGATGACATCTGTGTTTAAAGTATGCTCTCTTAACAGTTTTTATTTGACCTCTGGGAGGCAGGATTGGAGTTATCTCTCACAGCCTTCCATCTTTTAGAAAAAATCCTCCCTTATTCATCCTTCAGGCTTTTATGGTAAATGAAAGAGGTGTGCTACGAATCCCTCTGAATTTGAATGTAAATCGCATTAGATTCAAAAGCCACTTTCCAGGTCTATTATAGAGACAGGAGTGTGTGGATATTTCCTACTAACACACACACACACACACACACTGATACACATACAAAATTAATATGACATCATTCAAAAAGCAGGAATAAATAGGGCATGTACCGACGGGAATCTCAGAGCTGATATTAAAAATGTAATCTTTTCAGGTACTTTTTAATGTTCCAGTTTCAGAGATACAGGTGGTAAAGTGCTCAGAGGTTTGAATGGCCCGTGGGGTCCAGACCAGTAAAACAGTAAAACAGCAACTAAAGCCCCCATAGGCATATACATTATTCATCCGATAACAGTTTATAAAAAGATATGTAGATTTCATGGTAGAAACTAAATAAAAGGGAAAATATTGCTACTTGTTATTTTGCATATTTTACTGAATTTTGTAGTTTTGTTTTTAGTTTTTAGTCCAGTTTTGAATTTGAGTAGAGCTTCGTTTTGCTCATGTACAAAAGTAATGAATCCAAGTTGGCTTTTTATGTATGTGAGTAACTTAAAATGTCCAAATGTGCATAAAATTAAACCAAAAAAGTATACTGAAATTGTCGAATAATTAAAGTTGAAGACAAAATTTCATTTTGTGAATGCAGGATGTTTTTAGGATATTGGTTTTGCTTAGTTTTATTTACTTAAAGGCTACACTCCTTAAGGGCTTCATATTACATGTGTAGAATCCCTCAGAATCCAGGGCAGAAGAAGAAATTCAGTTTGTCAAGTTTGTCAGTTTGTAGTTTTCTGATCTGTTCTAATGTTGTTTTTTCATCACAAACAGACCTGGAGTTATGTAGTTACATGCATACCTGCTTAACACACAAACCCTGTAGACTTCCGCTCTCAAACTGTCATGTGGTAATACAGGAAGTGCTTCACTCCATGCTATTTCATGACATCACAAGTTGCAACAAAGCAACTTTTTGCAACACTAGAAGTCCCGGGAATTTTGACAGCCCCCCTAAAGTCCTGGAGAAGGGTCAAAAGACCCTTAGTCCAAACTGATGGCTCTGATGGCCACAATTAGCATCTCTTCATTTGTAAATGCGTCCATTACCTGTTGAATCAGCAGGGGGGAGGACTATCTGGTCTCCAGGTGGATTCAGACTCCGACCTGTCTCAGTTGTCTTCAGGTAATATTTCATTTCATATTATTTCCCATTTTACATTTCATTTCAGTGAGGGAGTAAATCACCTCAGAACTAGTATTTTTTTGCGTGCCAATGGGGCAAGCTTTTTTACTAGCTAAGATTTACTTGATTTACTCATTTCCAGCAAATGTTGTTTGCCTAGCAAATTTTGCCTGGCAAATTGGCTAGCAAATATTGCTAACCTAGTAAAAAAAATGCTTGCCCATCGGCAAATTTCTTAAAACAAGTAAAAATAGTCTAATTTGAGGTTTTTATTTCTATTTGAAAAATACTAGTTCCAAGGTGATTTTTACTACATTACTTGAAACTAGAAAAATAAACCAATTTTGCAGTGATTAGCTTCTATACTTGCATTTGTGATATCATTTGAATTTCCCATTGCTCATTATTACATTTTTTTCACGCAACAGATGAGGAGAGTGCTCCCCAACCAACAAAGAGAGCTCGGCTGGCGACTGATGTGAGAGAGACTGCAAAAGATGGCACAGTATGGCATGAAGAACAGGTGGGAACCGGTCCACATTTCACCCCACCATCGCCATACAGCGCAGATGGAGAGCCAACAGCTAAGGCCAGGAGGTCAATCACAAGTCGGCCTTCAGAGCTTCCTTTGTTTCATCACTCCGGACATGCTTGACATCATTCGAGACTGCACAATTCAACATGCGAAGCAAACTGAGCATGTGGATTGGTTCATGGGCATACCTGAACTAATGGCATTTATTTCCATCACCATCATGAGGGGAATCTTCAAGGTGCCATCACTGCGTGACTGCTGGTCGAAAAAGCTGGGAAGCCCACACATCATCGAAACCATGTCCCGAGGCCGTTTCCAAAACATCATGCATCACCTGCGCTTTGATGACAGAGACACCCGCAGCGAGCGAGTACAGACTGATAGGTTTGCGGCAATTTCAAACATATGGGGATTGTTTGTCACCAACTGCATCACATCCTACATCCCTGGTCGACACATCACCATTGACGAACAACTTTTCCCGTGCAAGACTCGCTGCTGTTTCCTACAGTACATTGCAACTAAACCAGACAAGTTTGGTATCAAGTTTTGGGTGGCGTGTGACTTGAAAACCAAATACGTCTGCAACATCCTCCCATATCTTGGCAAGGACCCCACTCGACCTCGTGGGGAGAGAGTGTCTGAGAGTGTAGTCATGAGGCTGATGGAACCATTCTTGGACAAGGGCAGAAATGTTACCACAGACAATTTCTTTACATCACTGTCACTTGCAAAACGACTACTTAGCCGGAATTCAACCATCCTCGGCACAGTCAACAGGATTCGCCAAGAAATCCCACCGTCAACTCGACAGATGCACCGCGATGAATTTACCACCCAGGTGTTTTCATCCACTGGTGCCACACTGACTGTGTATGCACCCAAGCGGAAGAAGACTGTGTATATTCTCAGCAGCATGCACAGCACGATTCAGACACAGGAAACCACCAAAAAGAAGCCAAACACCATCACACTCTACAACACAACAAAGTGCGGCATCGATATCATGGACCAGATGGTGCGGGAATACACTGTCCGCACAGGAACAAGGCGCTGGCCAGTAGCAGTGTTCTACAACATGATAGACATTGCAGCACTGAATGCCCACGTGCTCTATCAATTATGCACTGGGAGAAAGGAAAGACGGGTGGATTTCCTGTTTGAACTGGCAAGAGAGTTGGCTCACTCCCACGTGGGTATGAAAAAGGCCCAAAAGGAGCAATTGCTTCGGCAACAACCCTCCACACCACAACTCGGACAAAGAGCCAAGTGTCAGGCTAAAATCAAATGCAAGGACAATCGTGCAACAGTGCGCTGTGATGACTGTTACAAATATACATGTGGGAAATGCCGAAAGGAGCAATGGCAGTGCCAGAATTGTTAGTGACTGCTCAAATGTATTTCACTCATTTGCATTCTTTGTAAATATGCTTTTTTCCTTTGTAATTTTTTTTTCTTCTATTTTTGGCACACAAAAATAAGTTACTTCTGCAACAACCTTCCACACAAAAACTGGGAAAACAGTTGCTTTTGCATTCATTGTAAATATGTTTTGTTTTGTATTTTTTTAACAATAAATGTTTAGAGTTTTTGATCCCAAATTCTCGTTGATCCTGATGATTCACTGCATAAAAATCCACCATATGTTTATAAATCCACCATATGGGCGCACACGCACACACACACACACACACACACACACACATGCAAAAACACGCATTACCTACGCTTGCCTGGGGGTCCCCTCCCCCACACAGGCTCAAGCGACTCTGTGACTCAAGCGACTGCTGTGAGCCGCTAACAGCCACATTTCCACAACAAAAGGAGTGTCCACAGGGGGTCCAAAGGGTCAGATGACCCCTCTGTGGGTCTTTTAGGTAAAAAGGTCAATTGACCCCTCCGCGGGACTTCTAGTGTTTTAAGGGCTTCATATTACATGTGTAGAATCCCTCAGAATCCAGGGCAGAAGGAGAAATTCAGTTTGTCAAGTTTGTCAGTTTGTAGTTTTCTGATCTGTTCTAATGTTGTTTTTTCATCACAAACAGACCTGGAGTTATGTAGTTACATGCATACCTGCTTAACACACAAACCCTGTAGACTTCCGCTCTCAAACTGTCATGTGGTAATACAGGAAGTGCTTCACTCCATGCTATTTCATGACATCACAAGTTGCAACAAAGCAACTTTTTGAGCTGGAGATATAGACATCCAAATAATTCAGGAATACTCAAACATGTGTCAGTGAAACAAAACTCAACTCTGGGTATGTTTTTTATAAAGTAACCTTTAAAATAAAATAAACATTTTAAGTAGAGTGAATTCAATCCCCAAAAGTTATAACCATATTACACATGGCACATACATCCACACACATGAGGAAAGCATTCACACATTTAATGACTTTAGCCCAGTCCCTTATGTCCTCTCAGTGTGGGATAAAGTACTGGAAAATCAAGTATAGGTTCCCCTCCCAAAAATGACTTTGGTAAAAGTCAAAGTCACTGAAATGTTACTGGAGTAAAACTCTTAAAGTATCTGGAACTTCTTGTACTTAAGTATGACAAGTAATGTAAAAATAAATGTACTCAAGTAATGTCATTAAAAGTACAAGTAAAAGTATGACGCAAAGTCAGTCTGAAGCTAACCCTCGCTTTGTTACTTAGCACAAACACACAGCACTTGTTTACATCTTTAAAAGTAGGCACATGTTCATGTTATTTTTTGTCCTTTTGAACTCATGTGCTCTTTCTCATTCGTTACACTTAGCCTACAGCTGTGCCTTCCCTTGAGCCGAAAAAGCTAGGTAGCCTGTTAGCTCCAACATCGTCAAATACGCTTTGTGTAACTGAAACAATGTCACATAAAGTTAATTTCTACATGTTATGCTCAAGGTTTCACAACAGTGTCTAGAATGTCCATGCTATGGTTACTGAGCATTATGTATTACTGAACATTATGTATTACTGAAATTGGAAATGACGATAACAATTTCATTAATCTAGAACTTACCTCAATGTGTTTCTTGAGGTTGGACGGGGAGTTTCTGTAAGATAGGATTCTTGGGTTTCGATAGGACGAATCCTTCATATCAGCGTAAGAAAACATTGTGTTTAACTCACTGAGTGCCGGTGACGAGTTTTCTCGTCATGTTGAAACCAAACGTTGAGTGCCGTGACGAATATATTCGTCACGGACGTTTTTCAGTGGGGATCGCTAGAATACGACCTGGAGCAACTTTGAAGGTGTAATTTACACCTCCCAACCTATAGGTAGCGATCTTGTATCATTATTTGCCGATCGGAGACGCGGAAGAGAGGAGGAGTGTAGTTTGTGTACTGTGTATTGGCCAGAGGAGCAAGATGGCGAGGCGAGGGAACCCGGAAAAGCAGAGGACTGTTGATCAGCGCCTATGGAGCGATCTGATCGCTCTTGGGACCCAGGATCCTGGATCAGAGGATCGCAGAGACACACCGGATCAGGCCGCGAGGTCGGAGCAGAGATCTGCTGTGCCCGAGCCAGGGGGCGTGTCATGTGTGCGCTGCGCGGAGCAGGAACTCTGATCAGAACTACGACAGCGCCAAAGAAGAAGTTTACTGACTTGGAGCAGTAGATCCTGGTCTCCAAAGAGGCATGAGATGAGAAGAATTAAGTTTACATGATGCTGCTGTGTGGGAATTGTAATGAATGAAGCTATATGTGTGTGTGCGTGTGTGCGTGTGTGCGTGCGCATGTGTGCGTGTGTGTGTGGGTGCGCGCGTGTGTGTGTGTGTAGCTGTGTGTGTGTAAAGGTTTATGCATGGGCTTGTGTGTATGTACATATATATATATATGTGTGTGTGTATATTAGTTTTTATTATGGATCTGTACTCTGAGCCTCAATTTTGTTGTGAAGTGACAAAGTTCTATTTTATATGAAAAGATATTATTATATCCTGTAAACATCTCTTGCCACTATTGATTTGAAGGAATTTTCAATTCACAGAGCCTTATATTCTTATATTTGTAAATAAAACATGTACTTTGTCATCAAAAATCTCTTTCTCTGTTGTTTTAGATGTTTGAGGTGTCACTAAATCAATAAATATTGACGTCAAAATCACCGATCTGCTCGAAATGACTCTTTGTACAAAATGCTCATTTTTGCTGAAACTTCCCTATGTTCTACTATCAATTACTTGAGAACTGAAAAGGTTAGAAACATATTTTTTTCTAGGTGAAAGAAGAGAGTCAACACTTTATTTTGATGTGTGCCATGTTTATATAGTCAAAGAACTCAGTATTCTGTGGGTCTTGGAAAATCAGTAAAAATACACTAAAACGTCCGGCACTCTGGGGGAAAGAATTCTGAAAACAGGCCGGCACTCAATGAGTTAAGTACGGCCAGGGATGCTCATCATCAGCTCCCCCTTCATTTGTAGCCGACGTGGATGCTGTCTCCTCTTCATCAGGGATGTTGATTGATTAAACTAGCTGCATGAAACCAACAGGTTTTTTGTAATGAGTAACTAAACGGCACATTGAAAATGTATCAGAGTAAAAGTATGCAATTAAATTCGGAAATGTAGTGACGTAAAAGTGGAAGTTATCATTTTTTTTTAAACTCAAGTAAAGTACAAAGTCTCCCAAAATGTACTTAAGTACAGTAGTGAAGTATTATTACTTCGTTACTATACAACACTGTGTCCTCTGATATTTCTGTTACTTATAATGACACATAACACACACACTCTTTTAAATGTGACAGTGGGCAAAAAGAGCACCCATGCTCCAACGTCAGAAACACGGCGTGACCTGGTGGAGTCATCTTCTTTTCCCCATGGAGACCGTTCAGATGATTTTAATATAACTTTCAGTGCACCAAATGATGTTGATGTTGAAGGATCATGGTCTGTGTAGTTCCCCCTGTTTTTTTTCAGTCATGCTGCACCATAACAATGAATTTAACGCGATGTTGCAGAGACGTGTCAGCCAAGACAGCCCTACAACATCCAGAGACTTGAGATACTCAGGGCGGATCTCATCCACCCCGGGGCCTTGCCACCAAGGAGCTTTCCAACCACCTCAGTGACTTTAGCCAGGGTGATGAGTGAGTCCGCCCCCGAGTCCCCAGCCTCTGCTTTCTCCTTGGAAGTATTCAGAAGTAAAGTATTCTGGCGGCACGGTGGCTGAGAGGTTAGCGCTCATGCTTCACAGCAAGAAGGTCGCCCAGGCCTTTCCGTGTGTGTTCTGTGTGGAGTTTGCATGCATGGTCTGGGTTTGATCCCCAGGTCACCTGAGCCTTTCTGTGTGGAGTTTGCATGTTCTCCTCGTGTCTGGGTGGGTTTCCTCCGGGCACTCCTGTTTCCCCCATCAACCCAAAACATGCACCATAGGTAAAATCCTCCAGCTGAGGTCCTGACCAAACCGAAGCAAGAAGATCATGGAGATGGTCCCTGGGTGCAGTAATGTGCTGCCCAATGCTCCTAATAACAGGATGGGTTAAATGAAGAGAAGAATTTCTCCTGTGTGAGATCAATAAAGTCACTTCTTCTTCTTCTTCTTCCTTCCACTGTCCGATAACATCCCCAGTAGAGGTCAACAGCTCCCCACCCGCACTGTAAACAGTGTTGGTGAAGCACTGCTTCCCCCTCCTGAGGCGCTGGACGGTTTGCCAGAATTTCTTTGAGGCCGTCCGATAGTCCTCCTCCATGGCCTCTCCGAACTCCTCCCAACCCCGAGTTTTTGCCTCTGCCACCGCCCAGGCTGCAGCACGCTTGGGCCGCTGGTACCTGTCGGCTGCCTCCGGCGTCCCACGAGCCAACAAGGCCCGATAAGTCTCCTTCTTCAGCCTGACGGCATCTCTTACTTCCGGTGTCCAACAACGGGTTCGGGGATTGCCGCCACGACAGGCACCACAGACCTTACTACCACAGCTACGGGCGGCTGCATCGATAACAGAGGCCAAGAACAGAGCCCATTCAGACTCTATGTCCTTAGCTTCCCCCGGAAGGTGCAAGTTGAAGGTGCCCCTGAGAGAGAGAGATCTGCCAAATGTTCCCAACAGACCTTCAAGGCGGCACGGTAGCTGAGTGGCTAGCGCTCTTGCTTCACAGCAAGAAGGTTCCGGGTTTGATCCCCAGGTCGCCCAGGCCTTTCTGTGTGTGTTCTGTGTGGAGTTTGCATGCATGGACTGGGTTCGATCCCCGGGTCGCCTGGGCCTTTCTGTGTGGAGTTTGCATGTTCTCCCCGTGTCTGGGTGGGTTTCCTCCAGGCACTCCGGTTTCCCCCATCAACCCAAAACATGCACCATAGGTAAAATCCTCCAGCTTAGGTCCTGACCAAGCCGAAGCAAAAAGATCATGGAGATGGTCCCCGGGCGCAGTAATGTGTGTCGCCCACTGCTCCTAATATATATAGGATGGGTTAAAATGCAGAGAAGAATTTCTCCAGTGTGAGATCAATAAAGTTTACTTCTTCTTCACTACGCGCTTGGGCCTGCCAGGTCTTTCCGGCTTCCTCCCCCGCCAGCGGACCCAAATCACAACCAGGTGGTGATCGGTTGACAGCTCTGCCCCTCTCTTCACCCGAGTGTCCAATACACGCAGCCGGAGGTCAGATGACACGACAACAAAGTCGATCATCGACCTCCGTCCTAGGGTGTCCTGGTGCCACGTGCACTGGTGGACACCCTTGTGCTTGAACATGGTGTTTGTTATGGACAAACTGTGGCCAGCACAGAAGTCCAATAACAGAACACCACTCGGGTTCAGATCAGGGAGGCCGTTCCTCCCAATCACCACCTTCCACTGTGTCCAGGTGTCACTGTCATTGCCCACATTGGTGTTGAAGTCCCCCAGAACAACGGAGTCCCCGGTCAGTGCACTGTCCAGTACCCCTCCCAGTCACTCCAAGAAGGCCGGGTACTCTGCACTGCTGTTCGGGCCGACACAACAGTGAGAGACCTGTCCCCGACCCGAAGGCGCAGGGACGCGACCCTCTCGTTCACCGGGGTGAACTCCAACACAGTGGCTGAGCCGTGGGGCAATGAGCAGGCCCACACCAGCCCGCCGCCGCTCCCCGCGGGCAACACCAGAGAAATGGAGAGTCCAGCCCCCCTCAAGGAGTTGGGTTCCAGAGCCCAAGCTGTGCGTGGAGGTGAGGCCGACTATATCTAGTCGGTAACGCTCAACCTTCCGCACGAGCTCAGACTCCTTCCCCCCCAGCGAGGTGACATTCCATGTTCCCAGAGCTAGTACAGTCGTATTTGATTTGAACATGTCTCATACCTCGTATCAAGGGACACAGTGAGATCAAGTTTATGAGATTTTAAAAACACAATCTCATACACAGTTCTTATAAATGATTTGAACATTTGCATTTCTATATTTCAGATTAATTTTTTTCCAGATTTTTATGGAGGGCATGTATTCTTTGAAAAAAATCAGAATTAGTATAATGTTCAGGCTTGTCATATTAGATTAAAGTACAAACTCTGAAGTCATGACCAAATGTTTTCCCTCTACTTCTGTCTGTTTGAAAGGCAACACTGCCCTCTGTGGGTACGACTGGAGAAACACATGCTCTTTCATTCAAAAAAATCACAACCATGATTTTTTTTTCTTTTTTTTTTTTCTTTTTGGAGTTGCATTTATTTATAACAACAGGTTCAGAATGGTTCATATACAAGAGGATGTAATAATAATATGAAAATAGGATGCGTCATGTGTCTAAGTGGCCATGATGTATTTGACAAAGGCCTCGTAGTTAATGCAGCCGTTTGGATCCTCCTGGTTTTGCATGAGCTGCTCCACCTCAACCTCTTTCATCCTCTCCCCTGCACAGAAAGATAAATCATTACAAAATAATGATCCTAATGTAGCTTTTGGTTATTGTAATAAACATTAAAGTGCTTTGCTTGGAATGTTCCGCAGTATGGCATTACATTTATCAAAAATAAATGGTAAATCAGTCAATTTTCTGCAATAGATAAGTTGTAATTTACATTTTCATAGCCTAAAATCACAAAAACAGTGAAGCAAAAGTGCAACCCTCTGGAGTTTGGTCATTGTTACTGTAGTTTTGAGTTTGTTTTCTGTGAGCGAGAAGTGGGAAGATACAGTGTGTGTTTAATTCTTGTAGAAAAAGACTATTGGCCATTTAGAAAGCATTTTTACAAGAGCATTTATTGACAAATAGAATCTGCATATTTTAAACTTTAAAGTAACCTTTCCGATGAATGCCACTCAAATACTTTTCTCCACGGAGATGTTATTGCTTTGTGTAGTGTGGAATTAAACCTTTCTATCTTCATGGAGACCAAACCAAACCAAATTACAGGTCAGATCTGTGGTGAGACAGCCCCACTAACAGTCAGAATGCCTGTTTTTCTAGTTATTGTTGAGCTATAAAACCACCTGTAATTGAATAAATGTAAAGTAGAGCTGTTTAATGTCATACTGTGAAACATTCCAGACAGAACAGTTACATATCCATAAACCAAACAGTTAAAGGCAAATTAACGTTTTTTTACAATCTGAGCCTTCTTTCGGCAATAAAACAAGTAGTTTTACTCACCCATAGCATTTTTCTGTCAATTGGAGCAGTATCGCAGAACTTATGTTGAGCCGTTCTGTTCTACTAATGATCCCGTATCCGTTAACATGGTGCTGTATCATATGCTCGGGGCATTACTTTGCG
Organism: Paratrypauchen microcephalus; assembly: GCA_036785185.1. Taxonomy (NCBI): domain Eukaryota; kingdom Metazoa; phylum Chordata; class Actinopteri; order Gobiiformes; family Gobiidae; genus Paratrypauchen; species Paratrypauchen microcephalus. The sequence goes on along the minus strand of JAVJIX010000058.1, from coordinate 885,152 downwards.
GTGTCCAAATAACACAAACTTTAGCACTTTTCAAATCATAGAAGCCCGATGTCTTAATGTAAGATTTCGTTTGAAGCAAAAGTGGCCTGTAATCCGAGATTTAGCCATAGTTTCGAGTAGATGAGGAGGCCAGTGCACATGCGCGGACTGTGCTCTCAGCTCCCGGGACCCAAACATGAAACGCAAAGCTGAAAACTATGGATAAATCTCGGATTACAGGCCACTTTTGCTTCAAACGAAATCTTTCATTAAGACATCGGGCTTCTATGATTTGAAAAGTGCTAAAGTTTGTGTTATTTGGAGACCGCAAAGTAATGCCCCGAATACAAATGCTAACGGATACGCTACAACATAACTTTCTTCAAACAGCTCCAAATGACACGAACGTGATATGGGTGAGTCAAACGACTTGTTTTATTACCGAAAGAAGGCTCAGATTGTAAAATAACGTTACTTTTCCTTTAAACCTTTAAAGGGACAGTAATGTAAGATTTAGATTTTTCCCCAAATACGAGACAGACATGCTCAAATCTCCTTTTCAAAGCCTGGTCTTGTATGGGAGGCTGCCGGGAATATCAGGTGGCACAGTGGAGCAGCAGTGGCAAAAACTGTTGTTGTGCTCTTAGGCAAGACATTCACCGACCTAACGTGAATATGGTGGGTTTTTGTGCAGTGCAGTTCATATTAACCTAATTAAATGCTCCTTGAAAAGCACCATCATTTCTCTTTAAATGTTTCTGTATAGTGAGGAGGGGAAAGCCGTACCCAGAGTGGCGAGCACGTGCCGGAGCTCCGCCCCCATGACGGTGCCATTGCCCTCTTTGTCGAAGACTCTGAGCCCCTCCACAAAGTCCTCGTAGGTGCCGCGGTCTTTGGCCTTACAGATGTGCTGGTGCATGGGCAGGAACTGCTCAAAGTCCAGCATCTTAGTCTGCATGTCTGAAACAGAATCACAGAGGTACAGAGCAGTCAGAGGATTCTGCGCATAATGGACTCGGACATCTGCTAGAAATTTGGTTTTGTGCTCATAGAAGTGAAGATATTTACTATCTTGAATTGAGTAGCATAACATTTTGTTGTATTTGAAATGAATGGTACTGTAAATATTGTCATTGTTAAACTTGGTTTTACAATACTTGAACTTAAAGCCTCACTGTGAGACTTTTGGTTGTTTGTATTGCACTGAAAAACTCCTTACTCTGACTCTGAGGCCTGGAGGTGAACTTTCTGCTTGATTCCATGGAACTGCTGTTCCTTTGCCTACATCTATGGGCAGAAATATGTGCCACCAGAAACTGAATTTGAATCACATAATTTGAAATTGTATTTTTTAATTTGAATCATTGCATTGAAACATTGAATCTGAATAGTACCATTTGAAATTGAATTTATTAGTTTGTAACAGGAATCTAATAAAAGCTCTCTCGAAATCTTTCTCGAAATTCAAATTCAGTTCACAAAATTCAAATTCAAGTTAAAGCAGCAGACAGAGGAGTATGGGCAGAAATATGTGCCACCAGAAACTGAATTTCAAAGTTCAAAAGTTCAAAGTCAGCTTTATTGTCAATTCTGCCATATGTGTTCAACATACAGTGAATCGAAATTTCGTTTCTCTCTGGCCAAGTGCAAAAGACAGTGTACAAAATACAATATGAAGACAAAACACAACAAAAAACTATCTAAGACAGAGATCTAAGTTAAAACTAAAGTCTACGATCTAAAATCTTAAAACAGTGCAACATAATAAATAAACTATACTATATACAGATTTCCAAAGTGTGCAGTGTGCATCAAAATGTGCAATGGAAGATACAGCAGTGACTTGGTCATGTGCAGTAGAATGTGCATAGGAGTTAAGATAAAATAAAAATAAATGTGCAACAGTAGTAATTCTAGTGCAGTAACAGGAGTAAACAACAGTACTAAAATTCCAGTAGTAAATGTGCAATAACAGTAGTAAACAACAGTGCAACGGGGGTAAAATTCAATAACAGGAGTAAACAACAGTACTAAAAATTCCAGTAGTAAATGTAAGTGTGCAATAACAGTAGTAAACAACAGTGCAACAGGAGTAAAATCCAGTAGTAAATGTAAATGTGCAACAGTGCAACAGTCGTCCTTAGCAGCAGTTTTTTAAAGTGTCTAGAGTGATATGTCTTTTTATGGAATACAGGTTATGCCAATATGGGGGGTGGGGGGTGGGAGATGGGTAAGGTGAGAGTTCAGCCTCCTGACAGCCTGGTGGATGAAGCTGTTTGAAAGCCTGGTGGAGTGGGCCCGGAGACTCCGGTACCTTCTCCCCGAGGGCAGGAGGCTGAACAGGCTATGTGCGGGGTGGCTCGGGTCACCCACAATGCTGGACGCTCTGCGGGTGAGCCGGGTGTTAAAAATGTCTAGGAGGGAGGGGAGAGAGACACCAGCGATCCTCCCAGCTGCATTCACTATGCGCTGCAGGGCTTTCCTGTTCTGTTCAGCTCCCGTACCACACAGTGATGCAGCTGGTCAGGACGAATTTGAATCACATAATTTGAAATTGTATTTTTTAATTTGAAATTGTGTTTTTTAATTTGAATCATTGCATTGAAACATTGAATCTGAATAGTACCATTTGAAATTGAATTTATTAGTTTGTAACAGGAATCTAATAAAAGCTCTCTCGAAATCTTTCTCGAAATTCAAATTCAGTTCTCAAAATTCAAATTCAGTTCACAAAATTCAAATTCAAGTTAAAGCAGCAGACAGTGGAGTCCTGTATATCTGAGCTCGATTGCTCTTCCTTCATCCTTAAAGTACCAGGATGTTTGTCACAGTAAACTTGAATTTGAATTTTGAGAACTGAATTTGAATTTCGAGAAAGATTTTGAGAGAGCTTTTATTAGATTCCTGTTACAAACTAATAAATTCAATTTCAAATGGTACTATTCAGATTCAATTTTTCAATGCAATGATTCAAATTAAAAAATACAATTTCAAATTATGTGATTCAAATTCAGTTTCTGGTGGCACATATTTCTGCCCATATACATCTATCTCCATGAAGAAGTGCGGTTTTAACTTTCTATTTCCATGGAATCATCATGCAGGTTACTTTTTAAGCTATTTTTAATTGTTCAATAAGATTTGTATATTTTTGATCAAACAATATATAAAACAATTTTTAAAATAGATACCAAAAAGTAGCCCTAACTAAATACTGGAATAAAAACAAATCCATGTTTCCTTGTGAAGCTGCAGTGTGTTTGGTCTTGCCCAGCGCACACATTTCAATGTTGATGAATAAACAGACCTATTCTAATAATGAATGCTGTTGTTTTAAGTGCATTTTCATTGTACCTTCAGGCTTGGGCTTTCCCAGCACATACATGATCTCTGCGTTGGTGGGGTTCTGTCCCAAAGCTCGGATCAGGTCTCCACACTGCTCATACGTGATCTTCATCTCACTGGTGGGCGTCCGGTCGAACAGCTGGAAGGCGTCTTTAAAGTCTGCCACACAAACAGCAGGGACGCTCTCATTATATGTTCTAATTAAAGACCACCTCTGATGAGTCTTCTGGAGATGGCTCTGTTCAATCATCTGATTCATCTACTCAAATTAAAAATAGTTTCAGTATAGGGGCAAATATGTAACATTAGTGGGGGCTTGCCACCTACTTACGGTTCAATTTTATTTTATTGACTAGAATGTTTCACTTTATGGCATTAAACTCTATATGCAGTAATTCAATTGCATCACCTAAATGGTCTAAATGGTTTTATATACTCCCCATAAAACTACTCTTCATGAAGTTTAATGTCATATTGTGGAAAATAAATTGGCATATACAGTGGTCCCCAACCTTTTTTTGCGCCACGGTCCGATTAATGTCACCCAAAATTTTCACGGACCGGTGGGGGGTGGAGGGGGGCGGGGCGCGTGGATATCATAAATACCACAAAATAAAATTATACAAACAACACAAGAACTGTGGTATGTTGCAAATATAATAATAAATGTGAATCCACTGTGTACTTGTATGAACTTTAATAACAGCGTCCTCATGACATGCGTCATCAACATAACATGAGTCACAACATCCTCTCTGCCCCTACACTCTGGTCGCTATGGTAATGCTAAACATGCCTTCAGAATAAGATACACCACAAAACAAATATAAAGTACATGAAAAATACAACTCACCATAACCCTGAATCAATGAGAGCCCTGAGCTTGTTTCTCTGCTACGAGATGGTCGCATCTCGGCGTAATGGGAGTGTGTTGCTTATGTCCAGTCTACTCTGTAACTTTTATCCAGAATACCGGCAGAGTTGGTGTCTCGAACATACTTTTAAGGCCGCCTCATTGGAGAGCTGGTCGCCGCATGTTCTGCAGAGCGGGCTTGGTGCGTGGGAATCACCTGGTGTGATAAATCCATATTTTAAGTAGGTCTCCTGGTATTGTCAGTAAATATTTGCGTCCAGAAGAAAACAGAGCACTGAGTGAAAACGATGTAATACATATGCCACTCTGATATGTAAAAAGAGCCAGAGCCACTGGAAACGCAACACTACTAAGAGCGCATTCGCATAAAGTCCTTTCTCTTCCGTAAACAAACGCAGAAGATAATAATGATGGTGAACACACGTACAAAAGCCGACTCTCTCATGTGGACCGACGACGAAGTGGAGTTACTTCGAATTACGTTGGATTACAAAACACGGCAGTATCAGCAGAACGGCGACTGGGAGTCCTGCCAAAGCGGATGATGACGGCATCGCGACATCATCACTTTCCAAAAGCCAAAAGGCTTTCCAGTGAGGCTTCTTCTGTCTCCTCACTGGATCTTTTCCTCTTTGCAAAGAAACTTTCCAACAACGTCTGTTTTTTTACTCATTTTGCTGCTTGTGGGTTTAATATTAGCGTTAATGTGTCACGTTCCTAAGACGAGCCTCTTGCGCACATGGAATTCGACGTGCTCTTTTCGGAACACGGCGGGCCACTCAAAATGAAAAGGTGGGGGAATGAGCCGTCGTGGCCCGGGACCAAAGGGCTCACGGATGGGGACCGCTACCATGAAACAAAATTTTACTGAATTAAAGAGGTTCTATGGAATCTCCTTCTTTGGCTTACCTTCTATCTGCTCTGCAGTGAACTCCAACTGAAAGAAGACACAAGCAAAAAAAAGTGTATTAATATTTTAGAAAGGACATGTACTGATTTGGTTTCCTGAATTTTACCACCAAGAAGCAATCCCTGAAGTAGTTTTGAATGGCTACGTTTTTTACAAATAAGACAAAAAAAGGCAGATGTTTGTATCAGAAACACCACACTGTAATCACACATCACCTGAGTATCATTTAGACTGGCTACTGGAGGCAGGACACACTCGGTTTTTGACACAAAGCTGCATATTTACCTAGTTTACACCAACTGCGAAAACATGAAGTGGGTTTAGTGTTTGGTTCCACTCATAGACTGTGTAAATGGACAGAGGGAACCCACTAACCACAACGTTCCCTATGGCCCCATTGACTTTACACTGAAAAACCTGTAACCGCTGCAGCGAAACTTTGGTCTTAAAATGTTCATATTAACCTGCTCTAAATGATCCTGTTTTTTATTTCTCTATTTTGTTGATAAATCAATTCCTTTTCCAAATATGGAACTCAGCTCTAAATTTGTCCCATAACTGCTAAACAAACAAACAAACAAACAATATTTATAAGGCGCTTTTCATACAAAATTGTAACACAAAGCGCCTTACAGTGGTCAAGGATTAGAAGATTGACCTTTATTGATCTCGCACAGGAGAAGTTGTTTCTATATTTGACCCGGGGACCATCCCCATGATTTTGTTTTGTTATTTATGCTTTGGTCGGGCCCTAAGCTGGAGGATTTTACCTATGGCGCATGTTTAGGTTGGTGGGGGAAACCGGAGTACCCGGAGGAAACCCACCCAGACACAGGGAGAACATGCAGTCTCCACACAGAAAGGCCCGGGCAACCCGAACCTTCTTGCTGTGAAGCATGAGTGCTAACCACTCAGCCACTGTGCTACCAGGAAGAAAAAAAAAAAAAAAAAAGCAAACAGACAAACAAGCAGACGAACAAACAACAAACAGATATACAAGCAAACAAACAAAAGAACAAACAAAAGACGAGCAAACAGACGACGGAAGTCAATCAAAGGCCAAGCTAAACAGGTGAGTCTTGAGCCACTCTTAAAAACATGAACGTTCTGTGGCCCTGAGCTCCTCCGGCAGTTCCATAGACGAGGGCCGTAGTACTGGAAAGACGCCTCTCCGTGAGTGTGTGTCCTGACTTTGGGAATGACCAGGAGCTGCCGGAGGAGCTCAGGGCCCATGAAGGTTCGTAAGGGGAAAGCAGTTCTGAAAGATAAGAAGGCCCAAGACCATTAAGACATTTAAAAACCAGTAAAAGAACTTTAAAATCTATGCTGAAACTCACAGGGAGCCAATGCAGAGATTTTAAGACCGGTGTAATGTGGTCCCGCCCTCTGGTCCTAGTCAGGACACGTGCTGCTGAATTTTGTAATAATTGCAAACCTGAAATCCTCTTTTTGGGAAGACCAGAGAGCAGGGCATTACAGTAGTCTGTACGGCTAGAATGGTGAGCTTCATTTGACGGGAGCTGAAGGCTATAGGTGACATCTTACTCCCTTAGGCCACTTTTTTATATGGTCTGTGGTTCCACTTTAAGGCTGGCTATGGCCCTGGTTCTCTATCTGAGGACTCTCATTCCACAGTAGTTACCCAGAGCACATTTCCACACCACATGTGATCATCAGACCCCCCCTCTCCTCTGCATGTCTGGGCTGTATTGGGTTACTCATAGGTTTCATGCACTTCTTTATGAATGTCCTTGGCTTTGATGGATCCCGTTGGTGACAGGATCTGTCAGCTGCTGTTGAGACGCAAAAGGATTTCACATCCACACCTTTCAAAACAATTGTAAAACTCCTCCACTCCCTTGATCGTAAAGATGCACTCTGCAACTTTTCTAACAGACAATCCACTGCTGGCTGGTCTCCATGGAGAGGTGTTTGTCTAAAATGTTCCACAATATAGCATCAAACTGATCTCTCTTTATGAACACATTTATTTCACTCCTCGGGCTTTGACATTGGCGTCAGTGTCCTCAAATAATGAAATGCTCCAAAAAGAAATTCAGGAATCGAACTGAAGGACAAACAAAGAAATAAATAAAACAATTGGAGTTTGAGAAAGAGAGCAGGATAAAGGTGAGTCAGGTCTTGTTATTTATTTCGTTATTTTTGCTAACAATATCAGGTCATCAGTAACACCAGTAAGATCGTTTGTAAGTAGGGTTAGGGTTAGGGCCCTCAAACTATCCACAACCAAAATCTTGCTTGGGGCCTCGAGCTGGCGCTGACTCAGAGTTTGATGAAGACTGACCAAAAGGAGGAGAGGATGGTGTTTTTGAATATGGGGCTGAATTAATGAAAAGCAGAGAAACAAGATATGCTGATTTGACCAAAATAGCAGATCATCACAGGGATGAGATCACGATTTGATTCAGCCCTACTTCTCCACATTTTCCTCCTGTTTTCCCAGTGGACATGTTGGACACCCAAACGCCCTTCACCTGTCTGAGGAATAAGAACACTGCTTTATAGTTAATAAAGATATTTTAGACCTTTTTGTTTTTGTTATTTGGATTGCTTATTGTTTTTTACTATATTATAGCTATATTTTAGTTATTATTATTATTTAGTGTCTATACTCTAGTTATTACTATTACGCACTCTTCCAGATGCTCAAAGTCACTCCACAGTTTTGAGCTTTATTCACTCACTTTAAACTCACGGTGATATAAGCAACTACTAATATGGTGTAGCTGATGTCATCAACATAGCCTGATGCTAACTGAAGGGACTACTCTGTCTGAAGCTCTGTTACTCAAGTGAGACTTTAATCAGAGCTTTGTTTTTAACACAATCTGGCCAGAAAGAGTAGTATTCTAGTATATATTATAGTATTATAGTAGTAGAATTACAACAGGTGATCTGAATTGTGCTGTTAAACTCTCTCAAATAACACACAGAAATAGTACTACAAACACATAAATATTACTACGAACACATAAATATTACTATGAACGCTCATATAGATCGTGAAAATGTGTTGCCAGTTTGTCCATTGAGTTTTCAGACTTCCAAACTTGTTGGACAGTGTTCGCTAATGTGTGCATTCTGTCTCCATGGTAACTGCTGAACGTTCCACCATAAAGAAACATGTAGAACCCCCACAGCCCAATGTCACTGCGGAGTAACAGTCGCCACAGTTGTCCTGGGGTAGAATGACAAAAGCACCATCCGACTACCACCACCACACACACAACACGTTGGTAATAGGCAAAGCGGGTGAAGGGTCTTGCTGAAGGGCACATTAACACTTTGTACTAGAGCCACTGTAACACCTGTTTTCCCCAGCAGTCTCCCGTCCACGTACCAACCCTGCTTAGCTTCTGAGATCAGACGAAATGTGGTAAGGTGGTATGGCCAAATGTCTTGCCCAAGGACACACCAAAGTAAGCACTGGTCTGCTCTGGCATCCAACCACCACCCTTATAGTTTTACTACCAGCTGGGCCAACCTTCAACTGAGAGAAGGACCAAAGGAATGATTTATATTTATATTTTATAAATATAATTATATTTTATATGTTTGGTTTTTTTTTTGCTTCATCTATTTGATGACTTCAGGACCTGTCATCAGTGGAGGAAGTGCTCAGTTTTAGATGTATGAGCCAAAAATACTCAAGTTAAAGATTTGAGACGTATTAAAGCATCAAATGTGGTGATTTTGATCAGATAAATTTAAAGAAATGAATAGATGCCTTGTTTTTCTCTCTGTTTTAAACATTTGAACAGGTCACAGGCTAAATATACTGTATATATTGACATTGAATGGTCAAATGTACTGAAAACGGTACCATCCAACGGGAAGCTGAATAAAGCTAGATTTAAGTCTACCAAAGCCTCATACAGGGCCAGGTCTGGACTGGGACAAAAAAATGGCCCTGGCATTTTTGGCTTAGACCGGCCCCTCATAATTAGTCCTGGTTTAGTCCTGGTTCAGACCTGATTTAGTCCTGATTTAGACATGATTAGTCCTGGTTTAGTCCTGTTCAGTCCTGATTTAGTCCTGGTTTAGACATGATTAGTCCTGGTTTAGTCCTGTTCAGTCCTGATTTAGTCCTGGTTTAGTCCTGGTTCACACCTGATTTAGTCCTGATTTAGACCTGATTAGTCCTGGTTTAGTCCTGGTTCAATCCTGATTTAGTCCTGGTTTAGTCCTGGTTCAATCCTGGTTCAGTCCTAAATTGTGGGCCGGTCTCTAAGTAAAAAAAAAAAAAAAGAAGGGCATCGGCCCCTAGGACTGTCGGCCCACCGGGAAAATGCCCGGTATGCCCAATTACCAGTCCAGGCCTGTACAGGGCAGTGCCTACAGTTAGCATCACACCCCCACAGGGAATGTTGATGTCATCAGCTTAATATCAAGTATCAATAGTGTCTATATATTTCGTTTAGGCCCACTGACACTGACAATACCATTCTTTCATGATTATATTTTTAATTTATGAGCGCTCTAAAAATATCCCCCAGACGTGTGGTGAGGAGGCCTGATCCGCCCCAGACCCTGGCCTATATTTACACTGCGTACTCTGGCAGGGCGTCACACAGCTCCTGGATAATGTGGGGATCAATTCAAATCCTCACCCACCGACCAGCTTTGTCCAAATATTATCCTAGCACTTATCTAAGCACGTTTGAAAATGGCAGATGATGGCTAGTAATTACCCATATTTTCCTTCCTTTTGCTCTTCCCCTGCTCTAAACCACAAGAGGAGTGCGTTGGGTGGTCTACTCTTCACAAACCCAACTGAAATCGTATTGTGTGGGCCTATTCAGCAGATGGTTTTGTGATGTCGACATTTCTAATACTAGAAAATGTATGTGATTTTCCTAAAGGTGCATTGTGTAACTTTTTCTGGTGGAGGGTCCGTCAGATGCTTTTGTTGTTGGTTTGTCTGGAAGGTTTTACGGTATCTTCATGGAGACCAAACCAGACAAAGTTACAGGTCAGATCAGTGAAGAGTCAGCCAGAATGCCTGTTTTTCTAGGTATTTTAGAGCAATAAAACCACTTGGAATTGAATAATATTGAATTAAGGCACAACTGTTTAATGTCATGCTGTGGAATGTCCTAGGCAATGACATTTCCATAGAAACAAGTAGGTGATGGACACACAACCACTGCATCTTTAAATTAAATGAGAAACACTGTACGGTAAAGACGTACACATAGGCTTTATGTGCGTCCCTAAGTCAAAGGACTTGGTAGTGGGTGCATGGCCAACTCTGACCACATGGGGGCGCTGATGCTCTTTCAATGCAAACGTGTCGATAAAGATCTGCAATATCACCCCAAGAACATATTGATTTATTTTATTTTATTTTATTTTATTTTATTTTATTTTATTTTATTAATTAATTTATTAATTAATTAATTTATTTATTTATTTATTTATGTGATTTTCTATTTGGAGGTAAATGAACACCTTAGCGTTTACATTTTGTTAGTTTTATTTGTATTCATAATGTCCTCTGTGATGGACTGTAATAATGTTTAATCCATGTGAAGTTAACAACCTAACAAAACACTTTGTTTTTTTTTGTTATGACCAGCATCTCTGACAAGCTTCTACAGTTGCCTCAAAATGTTTTTAGACTCCCTTTTTATTTATTTATTTATTTATTTATTTATTTATTTATTTATTTATTTATTTATGTATTTTTTAATCATAGCGCAGCCACAACCTAGAGTCTATCTCAAAACACTTTAAAGACAGACGGGGTAACTCAGTGTCCACTATAAAGGACACACATGAATGGGCCCCGGGTCTCAGGAGGATATAAATTAAAAAAAAAAAATTAATGTGAGTTTTCTTAGACATTTCTAACTAAATTATTTTTGATTTACCATTTATTGCTCTTATATATTGCTCTGTTCTTATTAGTACAAATATTACAAGTTTAATTTTAATTTATATTTTTATACAGCTGCATTGTTTGATTTTTTTTTTTAAATAATTTTGTTCAAAACTTGCTGATTTTTTTATTTTTTTTTTAATTTTACCAATACTTATAGTAAACGTCAACACCTGCCCCAATTATGTGCTCACATCTCAAGCGTCCTATAGCACCTTGTAGCCTCCTGCCTCCCCCCTTCCTCCTTCGCTGCCCTCTCATTCTTTTCCCTCCTTCTCCTCCTCCTTCATGCCCTTCTTACCTTCACTGTGGCAGTGTCAAACACGGGGGTCTTGGGTCTCTCCGGCTCCACTGGTTTGGGGGGTGGTGGCGGGGCAGCTGCTTTGGGGTCTTCCTTCTTCTTGGGGGCCATCTTGGTGCTGTACAGACGTACCAACGCAGATACTGGCACTAGCTTTTAAGAGTGGAGTCCATTTATGCTTTATCCCAGCTTACCCCCCCCCCCCCACACACACACACACACACTCACCATCTCCATAGACAATCACATACCCACCGTGCTGCCAACAATAGAGCCAGCGCTATAAAAGGCCATGTCTTTTGTGCTTCTATTTAAGACAAAGGCTGTTGTTGCTGCCCGCTGACAATCGCTACATGAGACGTCAAAGTCTCCAATCTCACAGATGCCGAACATGAGCTGCATAACAGAGCGAGAGAGGAGAGGAGTGAGATCAGGTCAGTGTAGCAGCCAACTAAAGTTAAGCGAGTTAATAAAGCACGAAGAAAGACTTAAATCATAATGAACCATTTTAACTTTATCAAGAATGAGTGAGGTTTAGTAATTACTACACCCTTACCTTAACTCCTAATTATTAAAGATGCACTTTGTAACTTTTCAGCTGGGGGTCCGTCACCATCTTGTTTCCATGAATACGTCATGGCTATTCTTCATTAAACAGATCTACCATGCATTTATTGAATTACAGGTGGCAAGCAGGGTCGCCGCTCCACAGATCTGACCAATAACATAACCTGGTTTGGTCTCCATGATGATAAAAAGTTTTAATTCCACACTGTGAAACATTTCAGACAAACATTTCAGACATTGTCATGGAGAAACGTGTTTGACAGACCCTCCACCACAAACCTTACACAATCCACCTTTAAATAGATTCTAAACCTTAATTAATAACTATTTTTAAAGTAGTTAAGCAGTTTTTAAGCCTGAATCATTATTAAAATTATTTGTTCATTATAAATTAAAGGAGATATATGTAGCCAGCGCTCTTACAGTTTTAAATCACAAATGAATGGGAGTTGCCAGAGCCTTGACACATGCGACTTTTCCTCATTCTCAGTATTGGCACAGACCGTGTCTCATGTGAACCTCAGAACCTCCAGAATTCCCCCACTGAGCTGCACAGGCTGCACTAGCACTGACTCATATTGTCTGCAGGTGCTGGGGTTTACCATTGGAACTGGCGACCTAAATGAGAGACTTGTGAGTCTTTCTGACGGGATAATTGAGAAACAAAACAAAACAGCTGTTTCTTTATAGGAATGAGTGATGAAACTCATCTGTTGATACATATGGTAAATCGATATTTTAACCATACCATATTCTTTTTTTTATGATAGCACTAAAGGCTGGACTAGTTTGCATATTCTCCTTGTGTCACTGCCAGGCTCTCCACTTTTCCCTTTGATCCTTGGACATTTCAAACATGTACAATACATGAACTTTATTTTTTCCAATCTCACCACACGTGCCCACCAGTCACTTCTGTCACTCCTTTCTGTTCAGGTCGAACATTAGCATAAGTAACTGAGTTTGAAGAAGAAGAAGAAGAAGAAGATTGACTTTATTGATCTCACACAGGAGAAATTGCCCTCTGCATATTTGACCCATCCTGTCATTAGGAGCACATTACTGTGACCATCTCCATGATCTTCTTGTTTCAGTTTGGTCAGGACCTAAGCTGGAGGATTTTACCTGGTGCATGTTGATGAGTTGATGGGGGAAACCGGAGTGGAGGAAACCCACTCGTGCTAGCCACTCAGCCACCGTGCCGCCGTTTGTTATCAAGGTTTCAGCGGTGACAGTAGAAAAAGTCAAAATACAAAAGCTGTTCAAATGTGACTGGCAGATGGTAATGCGTCGTAATCAAAGAGCTAGAGGAGGTAATGAGTTGCTAAACGCCAATCAAAGTTGACATATTATAAAGTTCTCTCTTAATCACACTCAATAATACAGGCTGGTTTACTTTTCATTATAATCACTTGGCAGTACAGGTGGTGAGCTTCTAAACTGCCCTGCAGGAGGCTGATGGCCAAAGTGGTGTTGGGCCTATTTTGATAACCTCGCTCATGCAGCACTCTGAATGAGATCTACACATTTAGCAGTGTGGAACGACATGGTGATTATTTCAATCTATTTGATGGAAGCATGTCCCCAGAGCTAGTCTCCATGTCCATGTCGGGAGGTGTTCCGGGCATGTCCCACCGGGAGGAGGCCCCGGGGAAGATCCAGGACGCGCTGGCGGGACTATGTCTCCCTAGCCTGGGAATTCCCAGGCCGCTTCCGTTCGTTTCGAACTGGAAGGCGGCCTGGCAGCTCGTCCAAGCGAGAGTCCCAGATTTAGGTCCCCAATCAGAGAGCGGGGGAGGGGTGAAAAGACGGTGATGCGTACTACATGACAAACGGAAGCTTGTAGTTTGAACTGACAACTGACATGATTGGCTATGGACTTACGTATACGCTCAATGATAGACATTCATAACGCCCAATAAACGGCCGTTGGCAATCGCTAACCACACCTCCACTACGGGATTTTTCGAAGCGAGCTCCCAGACCCATATCTCACTTGTGATATGGTCAGGTGTTAACCAGACTAATTTTCCGGCTGGCCTGGGAACGCCTTGGGGTCCCCCCGGAGGAGCTGGAGGAAGTGTCCGGGGTGAAGGAGGTCTGGGCGTCCCTGCTTAGACTGTTGTCCCCGCGACCCGGCCCCAGATAAGCGGAAGAAAATGGATGGATGGATGGATGATGGAAGCATCACAGCAGCAGAACAAGACAAAAAAAATCCAGTAAAAAATCCAGTTGAAAAAAAAAAGCACAGACATCTTCCCTGTCCATATTTATGTGTCCTGCGATGATTGTTTTGGTTTGTTTGGGCGCTTCACCTTTGGCGTCCACACAAACCTGAGTGCTGCATTGTGATTGCTCCATCCGCTGTTGGGCAAATTTGAACCTTTCAGTGAGGGCATCTCAAAATGGATTTTCATGAGTTTCTGAACTTACGAATATCATCAGAATCCAAGGTGGGTCCAAGGGTCCAAGGTGCAAGGTTATATCCAGCTCACTTACTTACACACTAACACTAAAGCAAGGTGGGGGAAGCCAAAGTTATCCCGAACCCCAGAGGCACAATGACTCTTTCCATTATCTAGGACTGAAATGCCAACCTGTGGGCGGGATCTGACTGTTCTATCAGTGTTTTTTATGTTGGGATCTGGATTTGAACTACCAACCTCCGGATCAATGGACGAGTATTAAAACTGAGCCACTGTCGCCCAGGTGTAACTACAGGCCCATCCATGTGATGTAGACTAAAGCAGGGCTCTGTTAGAAGAAAAACTTGATACTATACATAACATAAATCACAGAGTAAACATAAGCATAGTTCTCCCATTAGTCTCATATCAGTCCTGTGGAGAAACATCCACAGAAACTTACTGTAAGAATGCAGAATCCCCTTACAAACAGCCAGCGTCTGTTATCAGCAGCTGTGTTCTGTGCAGAATGCCACTGGAATTTCAAGATTTAAGACTTTAAAAACTGCTTTTGTTCTCAGTTTTCCATAAAGGACAATGTGCCAGAAACCAACTTTATATAGCCTTACACAACATAAATGTACATAAATGCAAGTAAAACTGAATCGATCAACATAATTTAATAACAGTCAAAGTTACATGGAGATGAGCAGGTTAGAGGTCAGATCTATGGAGAGGCGAGCCCACTCACAGTAAGAATTGAAGTAATAATAATAGTTTTTCCCAATAAAAACACCTATAATCAAAGAATGCAAGAAAGACAAGTTAAAGTCTATACTGATGAACATTCCAGGCAAAGCATTAACATCTCCATGGAGACAAGCGGGTGGGTGACCAATGGCCTACCAGAAAGGTTACTCAGTGTACTTTTGCCATAGTCTATAAGCCTACTCACGCTCATACACCACACCAGTTCTTTAACATGTTTTTTCATTGTGTGCATCGTGTTTCCATTGAACATTCCACCACAGAGGTACATGTAGAACACTCCCAGCGTGACGTCACTGCAAAGTATCATGATGGGAAAAAGTCCATGGTACCCTTAAAAGTGCACTATGAAACTCATGGAAATGTTATTGCTTTCCCTGGAATGTTTCACAGTAGGGAAATAAACTTTCTGCAAACAATTAAGCAATGCCACCAGGTCAAGTTACACGCCAGATCTATGGAGAGGTGACCCCACTCACAACAGTAGTTCATGTTGGCTGTTTTTCCCAATAAAAACACCTATAATCAAAGAATGCAACATACAGTAGATGTTTAGTGTTTATGATGTTTTTAATGTTCTTTTATTGTTGCAAGTGTAGCACTTTGAGATTTGAACTAAATTTATTAAATATGTTTTTTAGAAGCATTTTAGACCACACTTTTATACAAAACTTGATCAATAAAAAAGAGTAACAGTTAACCCGACCAATCAAAGCAGAGCTGTTGTTCCAGGAGTGTGCCAGGGAAAATAAGTGTTGTCCTAACGAGTCCTGCAGTTGTAAAGAGGGAGGAGAAGTTTATTTACCATTAGTCCAGGACGCGGTGACTTGAATATTCAACACTGTGCATTAGTTCAAGCTGGACTGTGTAAAATAGGAGTTAAGAAGGACAGCTTAGAGACAAGTTGGGCGACAGAAAACGAGAAGAGCAGAGCAGATCACTTCTGGGACGAGCTGACCAAGGAAACTGATCATGTTAAAGAAGGACAATTTCTGTAAAAGTTGGGTGATGCCAGAGCTAACCACAGAGAAATGGAATCATGAAATGGAAATGTCCTTGTTACAACTATGCAGGGGGTGCAACATTCCACACTGACTCTACAATAGCTTCTATGGCTTAAAGGTCTTATATTACACAAAAATGTACTCTTTAAGTCATGTCAAACCTCCTCAAAAACACACCTGCAGTTGTGTTTTGTTTCACTCACATGTGTTTGAGTAATCCTGCATTATTAGTCCTGCTACATCTCCGAAGCTCAAAATCCTCTGTTCCCCCTTGTGATGTCATATAGTGGTAGTTTTCAAGTTAAAGGAAAAGTAAAGTTTTTTACAATTTGAGCCTTATTTCGGTAATAAAACAAGTTGTTTTACTCACCCATATCACTTTGGTGTCATATGGAGCATTTCCGGAGATGTTTTGGATTAGCGTTAGGCTAACGCCGTTAGCCTAGCGCAACTTTAGCACTTTTCAAATCATAGAAGCTCGATGTCTTTAGTCTACGATTTCGTTTGGTCAAAAGTGGCCTGTAATCCGAGATTTAGCCATAGTTTCGAGTAGATGAGGAGGCCAGTGCGCATGTGCGGACTGTGCTCTCAGCTCCCGGGACCCAAACATGGAACGCAAAGCTGTAAACTATGGATAAATCTCGGATTACAGGCCACTTTTGACCAAACGAAATCGTAGACTAAAGACATCGAGCTTCTATGATTTGAAAAGTGCTAAAGTTTGTGTTATTTGGAGCCCGCACGGGGCATATTACATGCTCAGGGAATGCCCCAAGCTATGGCTATAAGTCGCGCTAGGCTAACGGCATTAGCCTAACGCTAATCTAAAACATCTCCGGAAATGCTCCATATGACACCAAAGTGCTATGGGTGAGTAAAACAACTTGTTTTATTACCGAAATAAGGCTCAGATTGTAAAAAACTTTACTTTTCCTTTAACTTGAAAACTACCACTATATGACATCACAAGGGGGAACAGAGGATTTGCAGGACTAATAATGCAGGACTAATAATGCAGGATTACTCAAACACATGTGAGTGAAACAAAACACAACTGCAGGTGTGTTTTTGAGGAGGTTTGACATGACTTAAAGAGTACATTTGTGTGTAATATAAGACCTTTAAGCCATAGAAGCTATTGTAGAGTCAGTGTGGAATGTTGCACCCCCTGCATAGTTTTAACAAGGACATTTCCATTTCATTATTCCATTTCTCTGTGGTTAGCTCTGGCATCAAATTGTAAAAACCTTTACTTTTCCTTTAAGTTCAGGAGAGATGGGCAATTCCTGGTCTGAAATTATCTAAATGATTCAAGTGAGGATGTATGGAGTTTAAAAACACAGTGGAGCACTTCCTGTATTACCACATGACGTCACAAGGTGGAACAGAGTGTTTTCTGTTCTGAGAGAAGAACTCAGTCTAAATATGCAGGGTTTGTGTGTTAAACGTGTGAATGAAACAAAACACAACTCAGTTTTTAATGAGGAAACAACATTATAATACGAGTATTTCTAATTCATTACTTTCCACAACTGGGCGTAGATCATCAAAAGGACTCTGGACTATTTATCCCCTTCAGGCTGGTGGGATTTGTTTGGAGTAACAGGAGACCAAAATAGGATTCACTGAATGCAGTTAGCCTAATCTCTGGGATGGAGGGCACTATATGTGACTAAAACCTGCTTAAAGTTCAGCCGTTAAGTGTAAGAAGTCATCCATCAGTCAAAAAGTACAGGACAATGGAGATAGAGCAGAGAATGTTTTATAGACAGAACAATACAGCCACTGGAAGGATTTACGGTTGAATTGCGTATGAATAAAGTAAACGGAAAACAATGCATGCTTGCCAATATGCATTTATGTCAACTTCTATGTAAAGTAGACTTAGATTTAGATGAAGCAAAACTTGGACACAGGAGCTCACACATCACATTATACAATAGCAAGAGTAAAAAATAGAAAAATTGTAGGACAACTTCTAAATAAGCAACAGCAAGAGAGAAAGTTGGGTTGCGGCATTCAAATACTCATATCGGATATGTGTGCCCATACTGAAAAATTAGCTGGATCTGCTTCACCACACATAAGATAAGATAAGATCAGATCAGATAAGATAAGATAAGATAAGATAAGATAAGATAAGATAATCCTTTATTTGTCCCACAATGGGGAAATTGCAGTGTCACAACGCAAGTTTCAGAAACAGTTGGAAAAAAGAGCATGCATCAAAAATTAAGATAAATAATAATAAGTATTGTACAATCAACTAGAAAACACAACAGTGTAAGGTTAAAAGGCACAGGAACGCTGCACAATAAGTGAGCAGTGAACAAACAGCAGTTAAAGTGACTCCAGTTCAGTAATATATAATATCACTACAATAAAGTGACTCAGATGATTGTGAACAGTGCAGGGATGGACAGTGGTTGTTAAATAAATAAGTAGCAGGTAAAGTGACTTTAAATAATATTGCACATGTAATTATTACTATGGAGATGACACATGGTTGCTATGGAGATGAACATGACTAGCATTGATCATTGTACAGTCTGACAGCAGCAGGAAGGAAAGATCTGCGAAATCTCTCTTTAACACAGCGAGGGTGAATCAGTCTGTCACTGATGCTGCTCTCTAGAGCCGACAGAGCGTCCTGCAGGGGGTGACACTCATGGTCCAGCATAGACATGAGTTTAGCCAGGACCCTCTTGTCCCCCACCTGCTGCACCAAGTCTAGAGGACAGCCCAGGACTGAGCTGGACTTCCTGATGACCTTGTCCAGCTTCTTCCTCTCCCTCTCTGTGACGCTGCTGCTCCAGCAGACGACACCGTACAGGATGGCTGATGCCACCACAGGGTCATAGAAGGTCCTCAGGAGTGGCCCTCTCACTCCAAACCCAACCCAACCCAAAACATGCACCATAGGTACTCCAGCTTAGGTCCTGACCAAGCCGAAGCAAGAAGATCATGGAGATGGTCCCCGGGCGCCCTAATGTGTGTGCTGCCCACTGCTCCTAATATATATGTGTATATATATATATAGGATGGGTTAAAATGCAGAGAAGAATTTCTCCAGTGTGAGATCAATAAAGTTCACTTCTTCTTCTTCAAAGGACCGCAGTCTCCTCAGGAGATAGAGCCGACTCTGGCCCTTCCTGTACAGTGCATCTGTGTTGTGAGTCCAGTCCAGTTTATTGTTCAGATGAACACCCAGGTACTTGTAAGAGTCCACTCTCTCATGTCTCTTCCCTGGATGTCCACTGAGGGGGCAGTAGAGTGGCGTCTGCGGAAGTCCACCACCATCTCCTTGGTCTTACCCGCGTTGATGAGAAGATGGTTCCGCTGACACCAGTCCACAAAGTCCTGCGTTAGTCCTCTGTACTCCGCGTCATCATCGTCTGTGATGAGACCAATGATGGCGGAGTCGTCAGAGAACTTCTGCAGGACACGTGTTGTGTCTGAAGTCTGACACAACATGACACTGACACATGACACAACACACACATTAGCAAATATTGCAAAAGAAGTTTTAAAATGGTCTGAAAACTCAAGAATAGAAAATTGATTTAAACAGCACATTTTCAGGAGCCTTTGATTAATACGAGTGTTCATAATCCTATTGAGGAGTTTTATTTTCAACCAAAAAATTTAAAAAAAAGAATGTAACTAGGGTTGCCAACTCCCTGAAAAACAAATAAGGGACACTTCATTGGCAGGACCGGCCGGCCCGATCGCCTTCACCCTTCGTGGTGTAGTGAATCTTCTTAGCCCTTTTTTGTATGTGTGAAGCGATTTTTTAACTATTTGACTCAAACCGGAATTGAATTAGATGCATATCTGTGTGATATGAACACAGGGAAAATAAATCATTATCAGCAATTTATTTTTAATACTAAATATCAAAATTAACAGAATAAAATAAATATGTGTCCTGCTTAACTTAAAACTGTATAAATTAATATAAACAGGGATGAAAGTGGAGGAGTTCAAGTATCTCGGGGTCTTGTTCTCGAGTGAGGGGAGGATGGAGCGTGAGATTGACAGATGGATCGGTGCAGCGTCGGCAGTGATGCGGTCGTTGTACCGGACCGTTGTGGTGAAGAGGGAGCTGAGCCAAAAGGCGAAGCTCTCAATTTACCGGTCAATCTACGTTCCTCCCCTCACCTATGGTCATGAGCTCTGGGTAATGACTGAAAGGACGAGATCGCGGATATAAGCGGCCGAAATGAGTTTCCTCTGCAGAGTGGCTGGGCGCACCCTTAGAGATAGGGTGAGGAGCTCAGTCACACGGGAGGAGCTCGGAGTAGAGCCGCTGCTTCTCCACGTCGAGAGGATCCAGCTGAGGTGGCTCGGGCATCTCTTCCGGATGCCTCCTGGACGCCTCGGGAGGTGTTCCGGGCATGTCCCACCGGGAGGAAGCCCCGGGGAAGACCCAGGACACGCTGGAGGGACTATGTGTCCCGATTGGCCTGGGAACACTTTGGGGTCCCCCTGGAGGAGCTGGAGGAAGTGTCTGGGGTGAAGGAAGTCTGGGAGTTCCTCCTTATTTTATCCTGCACTAGCTTTTTAAGACTGTACCTTGTATTTGATATGTGATTTCTTTTTATTATATTGTATTGTATTTTTATTGTATTTATAATTGCACTTTATCGTATTTTTGTATTGTATTGTATGATGTGAGGACTGCAGATGGAAATTAGCTTTGAGCTAAATCTGGTGCAGACATCTTTTTAATGAAACTGCACACTGTCCTTAATAAACTAAGAAACTAAACTAAACTAAACTTAGACTGTTGCCCCCGCGATCCGGCCCCGGATAAGTGGAAGAAAATGGATGGATGGAAGTGACCAGTAATGAAAAAAGCTGAAAGTCACCAAAAAGCTAGGGGGTCCGGGGGCATGCCCCTCTGCAATCTGGGGTCATTCTAGCCAATAAAAGCTAAGATGTCAACCACCCATTTTGGGGGGAAAACTTCCCTTTCCCTCTTGATGATCCCACTTTGCACGACCTTCTCACAAAATGTGACTTGCAGTGGATAGAATCAGCTCGGGATGTGTAGTTTGGCTGTCAGCAGCTACTGTACAAACTCAAGCACATTTCTAAATGATCATCAGTCATGGTGTCATCAGTACTTGGGCTTAATGATCTTCATGTGGGAAAAGGCTGACTCACATAAATAACTTTTCATAAATCTATCTCCATTTTATCTGATGAATGTTAATTTTAAAATAAGCCAAGCAAACTGTACTGCACTTAAACACTCTGTGCCCCGTTTTTGGACCCTCACCCACAGTTTGAGGACCCCTTCTTTGATTTTTTTTTTTTTTTTTTTTAAACATGTTTTTCTAACTGGAGTCACATTCTCTTACTGGTTTTGCAGTGGTATTTACCTCTGCACATTTACCAAACGCATGTTGTGACAAACGAGATGCATTTGTGCACTTTTATTAAGCAAAATTCAACCACATGTCGCTGTAGACCTGCTCTGTGCTGTAGACCTGCTCTGTGCTGTACACCTGCTCTGTGCTGTAGGCCTGCTCTGTGCTGTACACCTGCTCTGTGCTGTACACCTGCCCTGTGCGGTACACCTGCTCTGTGCTGTACACCTGCTCTGTGCTGTAGACCTGCTCTGTGCTGTAGACCTGCTCTGTGCTGTACACCTGCCCTGTGCGGTACACCTGCTCTGTGCTGTACACCTGCTCTGTGCTGTACACCTGCTCTGTGCTGTAGGCCTGCTCTGTGCTGTACACCTGCTCTGTGCTGTACACCTGCTCTGTGCTGTACACCTGCTCTGTGCTGTAGACCTGCTCTGTGCTGTACACCTGCTCTGTGCTGTACACCTGCCCTGTGCGGTACACCTGCTCTGTGCTGTACACCTGCTCTGTGCTGTACACCTGCTCTGTGCTGTAGGCCTGCTCTGTGCTGTACACCTGCTCTGTGCTGTACACCTGCTCTGTGCTGTACACCTGCTCTGTGCTGTACACCTGCTCTGTGCTGTAGACCTGCTCTGTGCTGTAGACCTGCTCTGTGCTGTAGACCTGCTCTGTGCGTATGCTGTAACATAAATTTAGATTAGTTTTTGCTTTGCACGTAGTCTTGCACTTCTAATCAGAGTGCATTGAGGAGGGAGCTTGTGTAGAGAGAGCGTGAAAAGGCGAGGAGCGGCGCACTGACATGGTTTCCGCAGTGTGAAAAACACAGTAAGACCGGACACCGATCGACTGGTAGATGGTGACCGACGTATTGGGCACCCTGTTTTAGACACTATTTTTGATTCACATGGTAATACGGGACAAAGTGCGTCCCTTTTCAGCTCAATACGGGACGCATACTTTTGTTTCTGAATACAGGACGATTCCGTTTTTCAAGGGATGGTTGGCAACCCTAAACTGAAAAACTGCTGGCTAATGCTAGCTTGCTTGTTTAACAGCACAAATCAGCTCACCTAAGTCAGTTCTTTATGAACAGATAGACAGATGTTAGAACTGGAGTTACAGAGCTTCAGACAGAGCAGTGCCTTCTGTTGGTATCACACTCTCATGGAATGTTGACGATATCAGCTGCAAAGTCTCAATATGTCACTTATACCTGTTCAGCCGATATCATGGTTGGACATTAAAATTGATGTAATAAAATATTTTACTGCAATTGGCCCAGAAAGTCTCATAATGTTTGAACTTTTATTTATACAAAGGTGTTAAATAATAAATAAATAAGAGCAACATGACACATTTGGACAGTTTTAGTTTTGTAAAAATGAAATAAATGCTGTTTTCAGTCTCTGAACTGGTATCAGATAATATCAGGTATCAGCAGATAATTAAATCCATAGTATAGGAATCTGTATATGGAACTAAAAAAGCTGCATCAGTGCTTTCCTAATATAAAGGTGTAACTTTTGTAGTAGAAGGTCCGCCACCTGCTTGTCTCCATGGAGATGTTCCTGGTCTGTCTGGAATGTTCCAAAGTATGGTATTAAATTAAACATATCTATTTTACATGTATTTAATTACAGGTGCTTTAAGACACAAAATACAATACCTTACCTACCACAGATCTGACCTGTAACTTGACCTGGTTGGCTCCATGGAGATTGATACATTTAATGCCTACTATGGAACATTTCAGGCAAGACAATAACATCTCATAGTGAACTTTTAAAAGAATGAAGCATGAAGTTAAACTTATGGAAGTTGGACTTATGACCCCTGCCCCCCTCCGCCCTTGCCCCCCTTGGCCCTTATACCCAGTGGTGTTTGTTCCCGTGCCCACATCTAGGGTGACCATTTGTCCGGATTTCGTCCGGACAGTCCGGTTTTAGAGCTGTCTGTCCGGCCGTCTGTCACGTGTCCTCCTTTTTTACATTTTGTCCTCCTTTCGGACCCTCGTTGCCCACTGTTGCATAAGTCGTCATAAATCCCCACCCATTATTTACGCTTGCTAGTAGCAAGTATTTTTATTATTTTGTAACATATCCTAGATGAGATCTATGGTTATGCGGTGGCACAGAGTCAGACTTCATACAGAAACATCAACGCGTGCGGCGACACGATATTGGTTAAATACACGGAAGCATCTCGAAGCGCAAAGCGCGAGTACAGAGAGGAGATAAGAAGAGCGCTATAATGAGCGCTACAAGAACGCTATAATGTTTGGCGAGTATGTCTGGGTCTGGAAATACTAAGTTGATGACAACAACATTGACATAGCAAACGGTGGGATATGTAAACTTGGGATTGCAAGGGGTGGAAAGGAAAAGGCGACATTTAACACAACAAACCGATACGGCACCTCAAAAACAAACACCCGACACAATACAGCGAGTTACAGGCAACCCAGCCAAAGACGAGTCAGCTCACGCTGCAGGAGAGTTTGAAAAGGAGACAAACAAATGCCCCTTGACAGTGCGAAGGCCCAGGAGAACACAGCAGGAGCACAAATGATCGCAATGAGTGACCTACCATTCACCTTTGTAGAGAACCCTGGATTTCTTATGCTTATGGAGCACGTTGGACCTCGTTGTTAATAATAATAATAATAATAATAATAATAATAATAATAATATTAATAATAAGGGAAAAAACAAAAAAACAAAAAAAACAAGGTGTCCTCACTTTAGGGCCTTTGTCCTCCTTTTTGGACACAAGTGTCCTCCTTTCCTGTTTCATGTCGGTGGTCACCCTACCCACCTCCCCCGTTGTGTCTTCTGAGTACTGCAAATGTTATTGTGGTTTTGGTGATATGTAACTTAAATAATAAAAGATAAAAAAGAAAGCATACAGCTAATGAAACTAGTGTACCTCCACTTCACTTTTGCCTGCAATAGTTCCCACCGTGGAATAGGATGTATTTGTTTATACATTTATTGTCTATAGGAGTTGATCTGCTCTGAGCCTGTGCAGAGCTGTGCTAGAGTGCGGTGCTGGTGCTGCCTTAGTAGTTCTAGCTCCTTGTTGCTGATGGCTGGTGGTCCTCCCCCAAGGACAACATTTGGGCTATAGCTGTTTATTGCCTCTTGGACCACTGTAGTGTGAACAAAGGGGACAAAAGATCCTCCATCTCAGCATCGCTCCATCCCCACCAGTGTGCTTGCTTGATGAGCTATTCGCCCTTTCCTTACCCTAATTACTGAACTTTCTATCTAATTGCAGTAACTCTGCAAAGAGCTACAGACAGCTGAAAAGACAGCAGCCCCTAAACAAGCCACTGCAAGGATTGTCAGAAGTATTTAAAATCAGATCTGAATCAATACTAAAACTAGTATTGAATAGGTATTGATACAAAAACCATTTTGTAGAATGATCTTGAGTGGTATCAGTAGAAGACCACACAGGCTAACATAAAATTGACTTTTTGAAGCTTAATCAGCTTCCAAATGTGCCAGGGACAATCCCTCACTGTCCTCCAACACAACCCACATCACAGCATCTGCCTGGACACACAACACTGACACAACAGACAGACCCACTTTGCCATAAGCTTTGTTGAGCAACCATTGATGTTGTAAATGTACTCACTACATTCTATCATCATAGTGTTCATCAGCGGTCTCTGCGCCCTCTGCCCTGCTGCCCTGTACTGCTG
Organism: Paratrypauchen microcephalus; assembly: GCA_036785185.1. Classification (NCBI taxonomy): domain Eukaryota; kingdom Metazoa; phylum Chordata; class Actinopteri; order Gobiiformes; family Gobiidae; genus Paratrypauchen; species Paratrypauchen microcephalus. The sequence continues at coordinate 860,016 of JAVJIX010000058.1, read as the reverse complement.
CCACTTGTCCCCACCACACCGACCACTCACACCTTCTGTCTGCTCCAGGCTCCAGCACTGTTGCTTTGGCCTCTGCATCACCAGTCACCATTATGACTAGTGCCTAATCTCTTTTTGGCTCTAACCTGGAATCATTTGAACAGTGGAGGGTCTTACTGGGTCTCATTTACATGTCCCTTTCCCTTATTACTTCAGAGTAAAGTTAGTCCAGAGTGGTCAGTGAGAAAAGCTCATGTCCACATTTATTGCTAATGGCATAAGTCCAAGGGAAAGCACACCTTATTATGCAGAACATCCAATGATCAAATGATGAAACTGCAGATTGGAATGTCTCACTCTCACGTGTTAAATTATATTACAGTTTTCAATCTTATCAGTCTAAAAAATGCTTTAAAAAATAGTTCTGGAATATGTTCTCAAATCTCAGCTGTTTTCTCCACATATTCCACCTTTCCTCTCACAACCTTTCAATAATATTTTGTAATGTCTGGTTGGATATTGTCATTTTAATAGATCCCTTTAGATTCTGAAATTGTTACAGCAGAGGCTTAGTGGTTTAAGAATTCGCCCTTCAACACCAATATTCAATCCCAGCTCTGTCTAGCGTGTTGTGTCCTTGAGCAATACACTTCATGCACCTTGTTCCTGTATCAATGTGGTGTGTATGTGAGTGAATGACTGGTGGTGGTCATTGGGAACTGCTGAACATTCCATCATAAACACATATGCAGAACGCCCCCAAGTGATGTTACAGTAAAGTATCAATAGGACAGTTAGAAAAACGGCAAACTACAAAAAAACAGAGCTCACCCAATCCTCATTAGAAAACATTACCACATGTAGAAGTGTTAAAGATCCCATGACATGGTACTTGTTGATGCTTTTATATGGCTCCTTAATGGTTCCCTAATACTGTAAATGAATCCTTCTTCAAAATCAACACTCAGTGCATGAGAAACAGAGATAAGATGAGAAAGAGTAATTTTTCTCTCTCTGAACAGGCCATTATGGGCGTTGTTGCTTGAATGTAAATGAGGAGAAAAGAGCTGGCCTATAGTAGAGGGTGGGGGCGTGGCCAAACTCTCCGCTCTTACTCTGAGCCCTCAGCTGATCCATTTCCGTGTTTTTGCACGGGGGGAGAGATGTGAAGCGTTCCATTGAAAAATAAACACATTTCCACAGAAAATAAAATTAAACCACTGCTGTTCAAAGGTCCAGAGGCTCAGATAAAGGACTTCCGAGCCTAGAAACACTCGGACGTGCCTCCAGGCAAATAAAAAAACGCATTTCGCATTGCCTAGCGCATTCGCGGTCCAAACTCTCTGGGCGTGATTTACAGAGACGCTGAGTACAGACAGACGGGGGTGGAACTGCATTTGCATTTCTTTTTTCGATCTGACGTCAATAAGGTGCCTTGTTCAAACTCGCCCGTTTGAGCTCTGATTTTTTGTAACGCAGAAAAGGATCGCAAATGCTCAGTTTAGACATTTCGCAACTTTTAACCATGGGGGGGGGGGGGGCTAAACAGGGTAGGGGAGCTCACATTAACGTTCAAAAACCTCAGAAAGTGAAAATTTCATGCCATGGGACCTTTAAGATTATTTTATTGATGTAGCATGAAGTGCTAGAATGGGTCTAAAAGCTAACAATCTTAATCATTTTTCGACTATCACGTGAGTCTGACGACTGACGTGAGTCTGGTGGCCAATGAAAAGTTTTCAGATGGGTGTGATTGACAGGTGGATTAGCCAATCAGAGACTATCAGTATGAAAACAAATCTGGCTGCAAATATGAAAAAAACAAACAAACAAAACCTTCAAGTCAATGAGCAAAGCACTGTTAATCTGACATGAGAGAAATATGATTTTGTTTGTAACTTATATGTGACCAATGAGCTCCTTCGTTTCACATGGATTATTACATAAAACACATCTGATTGCATGATCACATTTGGTCACATTAGAGACATGACGGGGGGCGTGGGGACCAGACTCATATCCGTCTGTACAAAAAACAAAATACAGACCCATTCTGGATTTGCCAGGCAAGCTTTATGCCTGATTTGGTTCATGTGTCACACACTGTCATCACCGCATGTTGTCATGACAACAGCTGTATGAGAGATCAGAGATAGAGACATAATAATAATTATTATAATAATAATAATAATAATTATTATTATTATTATCTATAGAATGCATTGCACCATGTGATATACGTGGCTATAACTGCACATTACACGTGAACATCAGATGGAGGTAAACTGGACAAACAATGACTATAATTTATGGAGGAAACATCCGATCAGTTTCATCTGCCTCACAGACCTGAGAAAGTGTCCTGTAAAAACACACAACCAGCACAACCACCAAATGAACATCAACATGTGGATTTTTGTTTTGTGGTTGTTCAAACAAACAAACAAACAAAAACATTAAATCTCCCATCTGAAATAATGACATCATCAAATTCTAGAAAATCAATGCAACCTATTGATATTTTGCAGAGACATCACACTGGGGGTGTTCCACGTGTATTTGTATGGAGGAATGTTCAGCAGTTACCATGGAGATACTATGCAGATTGTCTCAAACTTAAACAGCACAGTTTCAGGAGCTTGTGATGAGTGTATCATGAGTAGACCACATTGCTTTGTTTGTGGCTTGGTGTTTTGTCCTTGTGGTCTACGCCATTCAGTGTAGTGAAGACTGCAGTGAGCGCTACATTGGAGAGACAAAGCAGCCACTTCACAAGAGGATGTACCAACACAGAGTGGACCGTCATCTGCCGTTCATCTTCACCTAGAAGCCACGGGCCATTCTTTTGAGGACAGTGAGGTTCAGATCTTAGCCAGGGAAAAGAACTGGTTTGAGAGGGGAGTTAAAGAGGCTATTTTTGTCAAAAAAAGAGAATCCGTCGTTAAACAGAAATGGGGGAGTTAGACATAACTTGTCTCCCATTTATAATTCGATTCTTAAACCAAGTCAGAACAGACGAACGAAAGCATTAGGGCAGACAAGTCAGGGGCAGAGGGGTGGAGACGGTCGTCAGTTGGAATAGAGAGGCTAAACTAGACGCCATTCAAAAAACAAAAGGAGCAATTAGTTGAGATAGTTACAGTTACAGAACTATTCCAGGGTAGTGAGCTCATCTGAGGGCTGAATAGATCTGCTAAACGAGACGCCAGAGGAAAACAAAAGATAGCAGATTACCTGGGATTGGTTCAGAACTTTTCCGGTGTAGTGAGCTCCTCCCTGCAGCTAGATATAAACAGGGTCTAACCAGCATCAGAACCAGAACTGACGAAGCCTCTCGGATGAGCGGAGAAACGTTTTCAACCAAACAAACTTTGTCCAGTTGATAAATTGAATTTCTCCTTTATCATGGATTCTACCTGGACGACTGAGGGACTCTTCACGCATTAAAGTGTAATATATTTTAAAGTCTAATATATTTTGGATGCATACATCAAAGTCATTTTAACTGCACATTTTATGTTTTTTATGCTATATTTTTTCCCTTTTTTCCCCCCTAGTGAAGAATATTATAAGACTATCAACCAGAGGTGGGACAAAGTCATTGCTGGGCAAGTCCCAAGTAAGTCTAAGTCTTTTGCACTCAAGTCCGAGTGAAGTCCCGAGTCAAGAGTATCCAAGTGCCGAGTCAAGTCCAAAGTCAAAGCTCACAAGTATCAAGTCAAGTCCAAAGTCCTAGCATTTTAGTTTCCAGTCATTTCGAGTTCCCTTTACAAAGAAATAAAATTTCTACAAATCATATAATGTCTGCAAGATCTGTATTCATTTTACCTTTTTCACACCACATCAAATAACATTAGAAAAAAAAAAAAATGAAAGGATTCAGGTGTGAAAAACATGTTATAATCTTCCCAAAAAGTCTCATGGTTGTATTAGCTCAAAGCGGTGTTTCTACTAAATACTGAACAAAAAGGTCCAAAAACTTATGACAGTGATTTCAGTCTTTGTGCAGCTTCAGATGCAGAACAAAATTGGACGTTGTGGAAGCTCCGTCTGTAATCTTTGACCCGCACGTTCTGCATATTGCCGTTCGTTTTTTGTTGACAACTTCGTAGTTTTTATAACCAAACGAAATCACCTTCGGCATCATTTTGCAAACTGGCGTGTGGATGCTTGTTTCCGCATCATTTGTTGTGCAGTTTTGCCTTGGATGCGGTCGAATGAAAGCAACGTAGATCTACTGTGATTGGATGTTGTGCAAGCCGCACGCACATGCTCTTTGCAGACATTTTTGCAGATTCACAAGTACGAGTGCGGTCCTTATCAACATACTTGTAGAGTTTTTTTTTTCATTGGACGTAGCGAGTCATCACAAGTCAAAAGGCCTAAGTCCAAGTGAAGTCACGAGTTATTGATATTGAAGTCCAAGTCGAGTTGCAAGTGTTTGTACATTTTGTCGAGTCGAGTCTAAACTTATCAAATTCGTGACTCGAGTCTGACTCGAGTCGAAGTCACATAACTCGAGTCCACACCTCTGCTATCAACCAGATTGAATCACTTCAGTAACAAACTATTTCATTCTGGTTCTCCATGGACTCTATTTCCAATTGACTTACACTGAGAAACTGTTGCCCGTCTCTCTCTGTAACGTGAGCATCATCATTTTGGTCTTTAAATGTTTGTATTTAGCCCTTTTGTATGCACTTTTAACTTATTACATTGCACATCACACTTTTAACAATATCATATTACATTACACACACCACGCTTTTAACTTTGACGGGTATACTGCCATCAAATGTTCCCCTTGTGGGTATCACCTGATGGCCCCCAAATTACCAAACCAATAGTGCTACAACATTACATTACGTTAAATTACATTACATTATACATTGCACTTTTAACTTGTAAATAGTTATTTTATTGTATATTTGTATATTGTATAGTTGTGTTGTCTCCCCTTCCAAGGACTACAGATGGAAATGAGCTCTGAGCTACAATCTGGTACAAACATCTCTGCCACTGTGCTTAATGCAATTGTACACTGTCCTAATAAACCAATAAATGAAATGACTATGGGTGACATCACACTCCCTTAATCCACTTGTTTATACAGTCTGGGATGTACATAACTCGGCAGCTGAGGTTTTCTTTATTCTTCTCTTCTTCTTCTTCTTTTTACTTTTCATGCAATCAGTGAGGAGAGGCCCATGGGGATTTTTTTTTTTTTTTTGGCATATCTGCGATGCTCAATAATCCAGCACACACTCCACACTCCGAACACTCGTCATCACAGAGCTTTCACACAACACAAAGCCTCTGGCTCAGGGAACAGGGGAATGGGAGTGTTCCACATAATAATGGAATCAACACAAAAAGCAATTCTGGAATGGGCCTATTGAGAAATCAGGTTAGATACAGGCTTCAGAAATACCTTTACTTGACAATTTACTTGGAAAAAAATCAAACTGTACATAGAACATTCGTGGAATAGTTAAATAAATAATACTAAACATATATAAATGTCCTATATTAAGCAAAATTGACTTGTGAGCTTTCATTCATGTTCACATGTTACTGAAATAAAACACAACTCTGGGCATGTTTTGATGAGGAACCAGCATTATAAAATAACATGATAGACTATACGACCTCCATAATGATCTCATGTGCACCAGGATGCTTGATTGATCGGCTGTGAAGATGGCTGCAGCTAATGAAAGGTTTTCTATACATCAAATACATCATGAACATCAAACACCATTCATAATAATTACCAGTTCTGTTTCTGTACGTTTTTATACTCAGCTTTACAATGTTATTCAGATTCAATTAGAGCTATGGTATAAAGGGAAAATGAGGTTAGCCTGTTCCCACATAAAGGCTGCAGTCCTGTTCTCTTGTTGTATCCTATGGGCCTGGGTCTGTACTTCATTACGCTAAACATTATTGGACAACATAATATGTGGCTAATGCTGGCCCACAAACACCAGTGGACCAGGTGTTGGTTGGACTTGTTGGTTATTAAAGGGCTTGTCCCAGTACAGATGTATTGTAGTAGCAGTTTTAGAGGTCAACCGTTTGCTAGCATGGTAGTTGTTCTTCACATTACCGTGAACAAAATTGCAAAATTGCAGTACAGTGGTCCCCTCGCTCTATTGAGAGTCACTGTTTGCGGCCTCGCTGATTCGCAGATTTTTTTTTTCAATTATTTTTATAGTGTAACATTTTTTTTATAGTGTAACATTGTGTTCTGCGTCCTGATTGGCTAAGAGACTGTAGACCCAGGCCTAAACGTGGACTAAACCAGGTCTAGACCAAGTCTAAACCAGGTCTAAACCAGGTCTAAACCAGGTCTAAACCTGGACTGGACCTGGACTAAACCAGGACTGGACCAGGTCTAGACCAGGTCTAAACCAGGATTAAACCACCACGTGCTGCTCTTTGCTGGTTTGGTGCGGCTGGTTTGTGGCTCAGGCTGAGAGGACGCGGTCCGGGCGCCGCGGTTCGATCTCGTGCTCGCAGCCCCCAGTGTACGCGCGGCCTCGCACCGGCCGCGTTGCTCTGTCACGGATTTGACAACGATGAGGGGTGCACGTGTCGCGCACTTCTCCAAGGGGTTGGTGCGCGTCACGTCCCGGGACGTGGCAGTGCCGTTGAATGAGCGCGGTGCTTCCTGCTCGTCCCTCTGTGCCCACACTGTGTTTGAATGAGAAGCAGTCTGAGCCGCACCGGGCTCCGGGGCCGGATGCACGAGGAGCGGAGACATGAGTCACTGGATCCGTAGAAAGTCCAGGTCTAAACAAGGTCTAAACCTGGACTAAAGCAGGACTAGACCAGGTCTAAACCAGGATTGCGGCTCTTTGCCTTGTTTCGTGACCACGGGTGCATGTCCCCACGCTTCACTATTAATACATTTTGTTGAAAATCTACGAAAGTTTGAGTGTTTAAACATTAGGGAAATGTGAGAAAATGTTAATTCCAGTCTGAGAAATGTGTATAATGTGTGTGGTGAGGCGTTTACAGCTTTAAAACATGTAGAATAATTGTAAAGTTGTCCTACTTCGCGGATTTCACGGTTATTTCTGGAATCTAACCCCCGCGATAAATGAGGGACCACTGTAACACATTCGCCCATTATGAGTTACCATAGAACAGGTCCTCAGAAAAAATAGCCAGAGATTAAGGACAAATAAGGCATAATTATATAAATGTATACATACAAGTAAAAATAAAATATACAAACATAATAATACAAATATATCTCAGCTATATACAAGAGGTCGTAAGGAGAAACAATGTAAAGATGGGTGAGTTGCTGTACAGTTGTATGGAGTATAGTATGAATGTAAGGCCCAGTCAACCATTGCTCTATCGTGTTTTTAAACTCCATACACTTTCACTTGAATCATTTGGATGATTTCAGCCCTGGATTTTCCCATCTCTACTGAACAAAGGTAAAAAGTAGCTGTGAAAACTACTGCTTCATGACATTACGAGGTGGAAAAGAACATTTTGAGCTTTGTAGACAGACAGACTAATAGACAGACTAATAATAAAGGGTAACTCAAATGTGAAAATGAAATAAAACACAACTCCAAGTATGTTTTTAAAGAGGTAACAACATTATAACATGGTTTAAAGCTCAGAAGAGTCAAATTAGTGTAATATAGGACCCTTAAACTCTAAAATGAATGGGGAGCCAGTGCCACAAGGATAAAATATGTGTAATCTGTTCTCTGTGGTTAAAAGATGTGCAGAACCGTACCACTCTATAATAAGATTTGGATTACAGTAATCCCTCGTTTATTGCGGGGGTTTGGCTCCAGAAATAACCCACAATAAGCGAAATCCGTGAAGTAGGACAGCTTTATGTTTTACAATTATTCTACATGTTTTAAGGCTGTAAACGCCTCACCACACACATTATACACTTTTCTCAGACTGGAATGAACGTTTTCTCACATTTCTCTTTCGTTTAAACACTCAAACTTTTGTAGATTTTCAACAAAATGTATTAATAGTGAAGCGTGGGGGGGGGGCACGGCTCCGGGAGCCCCGCCAGACGCGCGACGGGAGCGGAGACATGAGTCACTGGATCCGCAGGAAGCACCGCGCTCATCCAACGGCACTGCCACGTCCCGGGACGCGACGCGCACCAACCCCTTGGAGAAGTGCGCAACACGTGCACCTGCTCATCATGATCAAATCCGTGACACAGCAGCACGACCGGCGCAAGGCCGCGCGTCCCACTGCGGCTGTGAGCATAAGATCGAACCGCGGCGCCCGGACCATGCCTCCCCCTCGGGACCGCGTCCTCGCAGCCCGAGACACAAACCGAACGCACAAACGAACGCAAGAGCTGCACGAAACCAGCAAAGAGCCGCACGCGGTGGTTTAATCCTGGTTTAGACCTGGTCTAGTCCCGGTTTAGTCCAGGACCAGTCCAGGTTTAGACCTGGTCTAGTCCTGGTCTAGTCCCGGTCTGGTCCTGGTCTAGTTCCAGTCTGGTCCCGGTCCCCCCGCGTCCTCCATCTATCAATCGGCAAAGGTCTACAGTCTCTTAGCCAATCAGGACGCAGAACACAATGTTACACTATAAAAAAAATGTTACACTATAAAAAAATATATATAATAATAATAATAATAATAAATAAAAATCCGAGAAACAGCGAGGCCACGAAAAGTGAACCACGATAGAGCGAGGGACCAGTGCAGAGGACATTTACAGGAAAATGTTTTTGATAGACTGCAGTTGTACCAATATCTCTCTCCTTCCAAAAAGATGATCACTGAGTGAGGAAAGGGAGCGTGCAGTATAGTCTCAGAGGAGAAGCAAGGGGGGAGGAGGGACGAAAAAAATCTCAAATTCCTTAGAATCCAAACTGCTGGAAGCACATTCTGTTACAGTGCAGGGCCTCATCCACTGAACGCAAATGCTACAAAAAGGTTTAGACAACCAGTCAAAAGTTTGAACATAACTTATTTCAAGGATTTGTCTTTTTTTTTACTACTTTCTAAATTGCAGAGACATATTGAAGATAACCAATATATGAAGCAAGGTGTATGGAATATGTAGCTTAAAGGGATATGCCACCCCCAGGTCAAATTTGGGCATCTCCCCACAGTCCAGAGACTAAAATAAGTGGTGGAAAGCGTTTTCCTGCTCACCCAGCCATTGTCCGAGTCTGTCGCCACTGACCGCCGCGGTATCTGCAGCTCCTCCGCCTTAGACTGGAGTCTAACGGCGCCAGAGAAAGATTTCGGCCAAAAGGAATTAATTTGCTCGATGCGTTTCCCAATTACTTTCTGTGTAGTGCGCATTCATATCGAGTGCAAATAAATGTGCAAATCAACACGGAGAGCTTGACTTGGTCATTTTGGGTGGGAACTATTTTCCAGTGCGGAAAAATAAAGCCGAATCACGCACCACATTGTGCAACAGGGGAACTCCCTTCCTGGTGCGTAACTGGGATTCCCCTGGCAGCGTGCTGCGTGATTCGGCTGTATTCTTCCGCACTGGAAAATAGTTCCCACCCAAAATGACCAAGTCAAGCTCTCCGTGTTGATTTGCACATTTATTTGCATTCGATATGAATGCGCACTACACAGAAAGTAATTGGGAAACGCATCGAGCAAATTAATTCCTTTTGGCCGAAATCTTTCTCTGGCGACGTTAGACTCCAGTCTAAGGCGGAGGAGCTGCAGATACCGCGGCGGTCAGTGCTGACAGACTCGGACAATGGCTGGGTGAGCAGGAAAACACTTTCCACCACTTATTTTAGTCTCTGGACTGTGGGGAGATGCCCAAATTTGACCTGGGGGTGGCATATCCCTTTAAAAATAAAAACTAATAATTAATAAATAACAAATAACTACAGTTTTAAAAGTTTTGTATTTTACATTCAAATCCTCATAGCATCAGTGGTGAAAGTAAAGCGGTGCGCACCGGAACGCAGCACCGGTATAAAATTCACAGCCGGTACGCAGCACTGCTAAGAGAATATGGTTAATGGTGGCCAAAACCCACATTTGAAAAAAAAAGTAAGGTGCGCTATTTAAGTAGAAAACACAAACAACCACACTATGCCATTGGAGAATAACTGAAAGCTACTCTATCTGCAGCTAGATATCTGCAGTCTGTTGGATTGTCAAAACTTCTCTGACTGTAGCCGTGAAAGTCGCCTAAACCATTGTGAGGCGGTGCTGCGCACTGGTAGAAGATTTAAGGCCGGCGTGCTGCCTGCACCTGTAAGAGAGGGTTTATGCTGACAAAAAAAATGAAATAATTAAGTACAGTGGTACCTCACCTTACGAAATTAATTCGTTCCAGAAGTGGTTTCGTAACGTGAATTTTTCGTAAGTTGTGTAGCTATTTCAATGGAAAAGGCCTGATCCGTTCCAAGGTTTTTATATATATATATATATATATATATATATATATATATATATATATAGTGTAACATTTTTTTTATAGTGTAACGTTGTGTTCCTGACGGGCTAAGAGACTAGACCAGGACTAAAAGAACGTGGAATAAACCAGGTCTGGCCAGAACTAAACCTGGATTGGACCTGTTATTATTATAACATGGTAGTGCCGTTGGATCAGCGCGTTGCTCATGTCTCCGCACCTTTAAGAGGCCGAGAAAGACGCTCTTTCAGCGGGAATAAGAGCGGGGCGGGGCGGGCTCTGCTTCTATCTGACCTCCAGAGCCGGGGGGCTGACACTGTGAGCTAACAGGCCGCTCTATAGGCGGGCAAGTCCGCGGGGTCTCACTCGGGGTGGGCTCTGGTTCTATCTGACTTCCAGTGCGCGGCTCACACTGTGAGCTGTGAGCCGCGCGGGCTCGGCCCAGAGGAGGAGGCACGCGGCGCCGCGGCACCATCCCGCAGCCCCGGTGTAGCACGACCTTGCGCCGTATGGACGTTTTGATCCTTCGATGTCGGCTCTTCCTATCATTGTGAAGCAGAATTCACCAAGCGTTTTATTGTTCACTCACTAAGGGAACGTGAGCGGGGTTTAGACCGTCGTGAGACAGGTGAGTTTTACCACACTGATGATGTGTTGTGTCTCCGCTCCCATCGCACGTTCGGCGGCGCTATATTGAGCCGTGTCCCCCCAACACATTCCATTGAAAATCTATGAACGTTCAAATGTTTAAACGAGAGAGAAATGCGAGAAAAAAGTGTAGAATGTGTGTGGTGAGGCATTTACAGCCCTAAAACATGTAGAACAATTGCAAAATACAAAGTCGTATTTTGGACCTCTCGCGGACCTCTCCCACCGCGGGCCACCTCTGGAACCTAACCCCGTGTGTGTTGATAAAGTGTATTTACGTTTCGGGGCGTGCATCTGAGCGCGCATTAATTGAATTTTTGAGATTTGTTGTTTTTAAAGTGCTTTATAAATAAAGTTGGATTGGATTGGAGATTTCGCGTTTCGTAACTTGAAATTTCTTTCGTATCTAGAGACCAAAATTTACCGTGAAGGCGTTTCGTAACTTGAAATTTTCGTTTGTTGGGTCATTCGTAAGGTGAGGTACCACTGTATATTTAAAAAGTTATTTATCTATGAAAAAGGTGCAAAACGTAAAAAAAAAAAAAAAAACGGGTAAAACGAGTGTTTTTAAAAAGAAAAAAAAAACGGTAAAGTGATGCACTGGACATTATAGCACCTGTAAGAAATGAAAACTACTTTCACCACTGCCTAGTATCCACCTTTTGGCCTTCTCTCAGTGAGCTTCATGAAGTGCCGTTGGATGAAGTCTTCAGAATCTAAATTATGGAATGTTTTGAGTTATTTCATCCTTTTTGTTTACTATATTCCATATGTGTCCATTAAAGGTCCGATATGACCCAAAATGGATTCCTGTGAGCTTCATGTTCTAATGCTCCCTCATCAAAAACAGACCTGGAGTTTGTTTGTTTCATTCACATGTTTGAGTCATTCTTTATTAGTCTGATTACGTCTCCAAAGCTCAAAATGCTCTGTTCCACCTTGTGATGTCATGAAGTGGTAGTTTTCAAGTTAACAACTACCTTTTACATTTTGTTTAATAGAGGTTGGAAATTCCAGCACTGAAATGATCCAAATGATTCTAGTGAAGGTGTGTGGAGTTTACAAACACATTGGAGCAATTCCTGTATTACAATATGACATCACAAGGTGGCCCAGAGTGTATTCTGCTTGTGAGAAGAGCTCCGCTTAAATATTCAGAGTTTGTATGTTAAACAAAACCGCAAATATGTTCATCATGAGTAAACAACATTATAACAGATCAGAACAGAGCGTAACATGGGCTCTTTAATGGTTTTGAGGAAAAAATTAAACAAAATAAAATATTCTACATTAACAATAACTTCTGTTTCCAGGTCTCATCTGATTTTTTTCCAGATCCAACTAGGCCATTTGGAACATGCACCAACAGCACAAGTCAAACTGCCCAGTCCAGTGCTTTGCTATTTTTGGTGAAGTCAGTAGTCCCACTGGCATGCTCCCTGGACTCCCCCCAACTGTGGACAAAGCCAATTGTTGTTTGGAGCTCGTACATGACCTTGGGAGCAGCTGTAACTCGTGCTGTAGGAGCAAAAAAAGCCACGCTATTCCCCAAGGGTCAGAGGTCAACCAGGCAGTGTCCATATTAACTCAAGTGACCCATGAAAAACATTTGAAAGGAGCTGTAGGACACTATTTTCTGATCTGTGTTGTAATGTTGTTCTTCTCTCAAATGGAAAACACCGTGTTCCACCTTCTGATGTTATGTGGTAATACAGGAAGTGCTCCACTGTGTTTTTAAACTCCATGCATCTTCAGAAGAATAATTTGAATGATTTCAGCCCTGGAATTGGCAATCTCTACTGAACTAAAGGTAAAAAGTAGCAGTTAACTTGAAAACCACTTCACCACAGAGCGTTTTGAGCTTTGAAGATGTCGACATCTACATCACAAAAGTGCTGCCAAGATCATTAGTGTCATATTACTGTCTTGTTTACATTTATAATACCAATACGGTACAGAGTTATCGGAGGCTCCCCTTGTGGGTATCATCTGATAGCGACGACACTGTATTTATTCTGATATTTATTGCATTTTATATGTCTTGCACTTTAATACCTTGTAGTTTGCACTAGGTATCGAAATTGCACTATGTATTGAAAATCTGAAATTTTGCACGCCTGTATATTGTTTTTTTGTATTGCACCTTTTATATGTAATTGTTTTTAATGTTTTTAATGTTTGCTAAGGACTACAGATGGAAATTAGCATTCTGCTAAATCTGGTGCAGCCATCTTTTTAATGTACCTGCACATTGTCCTTCAAATAAAGGAAAAAAAAAAAAACAGCTCCATTTTCATCCCACTCAATGACAACACAACAGCCTTTGTCATCGCCTATTCAAAGGCCCATCCTCCTTTATTTGCTAAAGGAACTAACAAAGGCAATGAGGAAAAGCAAGAGTTCAAATATACCCGAGTCACTTGTAACCTTGAGCACAATAGATCATTCTTTAATGAGCTGGATGAACCTTTGAAACAGCTCTTGTCAATAGGCTGATGCTGTTGTTGTATTGTAGCAGTGTATTATGGGTACAGTGGAACTTTCTGAAGGTGACATGTTACCTGTGTGATTCCACGGATAAGTTAAAACTTATGGAGATAATTTTGTCTCATAAAGATTTGTATAAATAAAAAAAGATATATATAAATATAAATACATTTATAAATATTCAAACACAAAATACAAATACAAAAACACGACATACAAATAAATGATAAAATGTATATAAATACACAGGCATTTGTAAATATATTTTTGAGATTTGAAAACAAATGTAGTTGACTTTGTATGTGGAGTCTGCATTTGTGGATCCATTTTCTGCTTTTGTGTCGATGACGTAATTGTGAGACATTCCTACCACAAACACACGATTCACAAATAAATGTCACCGGATTTGAATACAAACAGCCTTCACTGGACATCCAGCAGATGGCAGTGTTGAGTCTGGACACGGATTGGCGGGAGAGATTTTAGTTAAGGACCTTGGCGCTTGCCACGCCACAGCCAACGGGATTGTATTGTCATCTGGAGTGAAGACATGGACAGACCCAGTGATCAGGCAGCATCTATTGTAAGTATCGCATTATTTTACATATTGCAGCCGTAAAGGTCGACAACAGACAACACAGACTTAACTATTTTTCATTACAGAGAATGCTGGAGACGATGGCCCACAACCTACTGAGTGCGTTGGCCAGGGCAAGATGGTTGGAATTTATATTTTTATCAATTACAAAATTCCAACCGTTGTCCATTGGGGCGGTCAGCGGTGTATCAACCTGACTTCTGTACAACACAACTGATGGTCATCAAGTCAGGTTGATACAAGGGACAACTGTTAGAAGTGATATCCATGTGTTCAGTTTTGATGCCTTCAGTCAGAATCTACTATGTACTATATAGTCATGAAAATAAAGAGAACGCATTGAATGAGAAAAATTACTTTCTGTTCAATGTTTAGTCAGGTTTTTCAGTCAGGTTTTATTGTACCATTTACCACTGTATCAATTAAAAAACAGATTACAAACACAATCTCATCCTAAAAACAATGTACCTGGCTGCATATACATTTAGTGGTTCTTAACAAAGTTTTGGACATATGTTAATGTTTGCAAGTAAATGTCTACCCCATTGTTTTGTGATGGCTGCAGTGGATCAGTGTGTTCCTTCAATAGACTGAGTTCCTCTGGACTGAGTGGGCTTTCGAACTCGGGAACATTTGCTCCATGATGGAGCTCTGGGACGTCCCCACTTTGCTCCCAATCAATTTCTGGAACGTTCAATGCCTTAAGAAGTACAAGAAAGCATAATACATTTTAACTGTAGGGTTTACAGTGATGATCATTAGCAATTAAAGTAATTGCAGCCGTGGCCTAGTGGTTAGGGTGTTGGTCCTTAGAGCATTGCAGGTTCAAAGCCCACCTTAGCCAGTAGGTAATAACTGAAGTGCCCTTGAGCAAGGCCCCTAACCCCGCATTGCTCCAGGTTGTAACCAATACCCTGTAATAACTAAGTCGCTTTGGTAAACAGCGTCAGCTAAGTGTAATCGGTTTTCTGTATTAATAATTCATATAATCTGAAATAATGTGACTCAATTAAACAGACTCATGTAAAAGTAAAATCTGCCCAAACTTGTAGTCCGGCAATCTTTAGGAACATGCATTACATTCCCTGGAGTCCTCTGGCATACCTCTGGATTGTGAACGGGATGCTGAATTTGGCCAAGCTCCCACAGCTGGTTTGGAGTCATATTTTGTTCTGTCCTCAAAGGGTGATTATCCTTCGCGAAACAGGTCCAAGGACAACTGGAGACAGGGCAGGAAATGCAGGCAGAAGTGGGTGGTGTTCGTGAGGTCAAGGTGGCCCTCTTCTTCCAGCATTTGAAAGATGTGGTAGTAGATATTGGTTGCCCCCATCCAAACATCACGCCAAAGTCTTTCAATTCTATTCAAAAGGAAATGCATATCACTGTGTACTTTGTTTACAATTTAGTATTGTGTGCAGTACAGTACAGTGTAGTGTAGTGTACAGTAAAGTCCAGTGTAGTGAAGTGTTTTTGTACAGTACACTATGATTAGGGTTATAGTGCAAGGAAAATCATATAGTGCAGTTTACAGTGCAGACAGTCAATATTGCTGGATCAACAACACAACCAACTGCTTGTGTTGCTATTCAGAATTAGGACTATTGCACAATAACATTTCTAAAACTAAGACCAGGTATACCTCTGGTTATTAACACTTTTTCCTGTAATAAAGCGTCCACTATCTGGTCCACGCATGGTGAACATCAAACGGGCAATGCCAACATTTTCCCCTCCATGATCTGCTCGCACTCTACAAGAAAACATCAAAGTTGCAATAGTAAGGTGAACGCACTCCAATGGTAAGGTAAACACACCTCAAAAACTGTCAGTTCACATCACACAGCAATTTTACCTGAGAGGACATCCAAATTCTTCAACAGTCTCAGTGAAAAATGTTTGGTTGGTGTCAGACCTGTTGTTGTCGGCCGTTTTCAAGTACATGATCTGTAACATTTTGACCAGATAATTGATGAAGAATAAAACAGAAAACCTTTATTGTCATTATAGAGTACAATGAGATGTAAAGCCCCCCTTCGAGGTGCATATAGTGCAAGGTATGAAAGTTTAAATAATATACGAATACTATAAAAACCTCCTAGGTATGCAGAGGAACAACAGAACAGTGTTCAATTGGTGAGCATCATACTGAGCAGCAGGATTAGAATCAGTACAAGAGTCCATGTGATTCCAAGAAATGGTCAGCGTACTACCACTGTAGTGAGATTTGTTTTATGATGTCTGTAAAGCAACACGTATTGCCATATTGTACTGACTTATAGCTGTACAGTATATACCAGAGGAGCAAACTAGTATCCCCAGTGGGGACTGACAATGTCAACTGACAATTTTATCTTTTTATTTATTTATTTATTGGTTTATTTGACAGGGACAGTGTACATTCATTAACATATCTGTAAATGTACCAGAATTAGCCAAAAGGCGATTTTTCATCTGTTGTCCCTGGACAGATCTTAAAATGGTCTCCCTAAAAACAATGATAAGAAAATATGCAATTATTAACAAGTTAGCTAAAACTATAAATCCAATTGATAAATACAGTGTACATAAAACTTTAAAATTATCGACAGTTAAAAAATCCCACACACATCACAGCAAGACACAACAAGACACAACAAGACAGCAGAGACACAAGAGACACAAGAGACACAAGAGACACAAGAGACACAAGAGACACAAGAGACACAAGAGACACAAGAGACACAAGAGACACAAGAGACACAAGAGACAGCAGAGGCAGCACAGTGGAGTTTGAGGAAAGAAAATAATAAACATTAGTAATGACAGGTCTGATGTGTTATGAACCAGTTAGATGTTTTTTATACAGGTTGTATGTGGACAGTTCTGATGTTTGAGGGGACAGAGTTCCACTCCTGGGGGCTGTAACAGAAAAGGCGCTCTGAGTCTCCTCGGCCGCCCCTCTGGTCACTCTGGTCACTCTGGTCACTCTGTGTGTGGAGGTCCTGATGTTTATGAACTGAGTGGAGCAGATCACAGACCATAGATTGATTTTGTATATTAGACAGAGATTTGAATATTTTATGAAATTCTCCCAACTTAACAGTTTATGTTTTTGTAAAATGGTGCAGTGGTGATGTCTTAAAGGTTTTTTATCCAGTCTGTTTGTGTAGTGACTCTCTGGGTTTTAGTGTTGTTTTATTTGCCTGTGACCAGATTGTAAGACAGTATGTTATGTGTGACAGGACCAGAGCATGAACATTTTAGCTGCCTGTAATGATAGATGTGATCTTATGAACCGGAAATTTGAAATATTAAATTTGACATAATTGCAGACCTTTTTTGTGTGAGATTTGAATGTTAGTTTTGAGTCTATAAGGATTTGAATTCTGACACGACTTGAATTTTTTCCCCAGAAACATGAATATCTGGCAGATTATTTGCAAGGTTGGATTTGGAGAAGAACATTGCAACTGTTTTGTTTACACTGAGTTTTAAGCAGGAGTGCTTTAGCCATTCTGAAACATGAGCCATAGTATCCGTAAGTTTATTAGCTACTTGTGCTGAGTTTTGACCGTGTGTATAAATGTATCGTCTGCATACATCTGAATGAATACACTGGAACAAACTGAAGGGAGATCGTTCATATAAAGAGAAAACAGCAGGGGTCCCAGGATGGAACCTTGTGGGACTCCAGTGGTCAAAGAGAGATGAGGTGACGTCATGAGTCACTGATTCTGACTGATTGTGATCGATTTGATGAATATGAGTCTATCCATTTTATTGCATCTGCGGAAAAGTTGAAAGTGCTTAGTTTGGACAATAATATTTTGTGATTTACTGTGTCAACTGCTTTTTTGAAGTCGAGAAAGACGGCACCAACCACATCACCTTTATCTAACAATTGTTTGATGTTTTCTGTAAAAAAACAAGTGTCAGCCTCTGTGGAGTGTTGAGTTCTGAAACCAAACCGCATTGGACAGAGGGAGAATGAAGAGCTGTTTAGATGTGTTGAGCGATGTGTTTTTCTGCAACTTTAGAAACCGTTGGTATAATACTGATGGGTCTGTAATTGGAAACTGACAAGGATCTCCATTTTTGAAGACAGGAACAACAGCTGATAGCAGAAATGAGTTCTTTTAACATAAATGTATCTAAGCCAAATATGTCTTTTGTTTTCGAAGGTTTTAGTGATTTTATTGTCTGCGAGACGTCAGATTCTGTGACACTGCTTAGACTGAAAATTGACTCTGATGTATTTATTGTACACAATTTTGGATTGTTGGAAGCTCTGAGCAATAGTTGATACAGACTCAATGAAAAAATTATTGAAGGCATCTGCAATTTTGTTTGTGTTATTTGTAATTTGTCCATTTATCCTAATTTTTAGACTTTTCCTTTTTGTGTCCTACAAGTTTTTTCATTTGGTTCCAGATTGTTCTAGAATCTCCCTTTGCGTTCTCTATTACAGACAAGAGAAAATCTGCTTTGGCCTTTCGTATGTTTTTAACTACTTTATTCCTTAATGTATAGGTATCTAGCACTTGCCGAGTTGCTTTTAATTGCATTTTTTAATGCAAGATCCCTTTCTTTCATTAGTTTTAATATGTCAGAGTTCATCCAGGGTAGTATGTTTTTATTGTGTTTATGTTTAAGTTTGGAGCTAAAGTCTTTAATTGTTTTCTCAATTGTTGTTATGAAAGATTCACGGTCTAGTTCACAGTCTGTTCCCAGTAATATCTGATCCCAGTCAGTCTGTTGTACTGCATTTTTAAACCCTTCCTGATTTTTTTTTTTGGGGGGGGATTCCCACAAATTCACGTTCTTTGACAGAATAATTTAATCTCTTTTTTGAGAGCTTCCTGGCCACAAGGATCAAATTGTGGTGAGAAAGACCAGCCAACATTTTATAAGATTTAATTATTCTCTCCGGTTTGTTGGTGAATGTTAAATCGATCTGGGTTCTGCTTGATGAGGTGATTCTTGTGGGCCCCTTGATCATCTGGACAAGATTAAATTTGTCAGTTATCCTTTTAAGATTTTTTCTACAAGATGTATCCTCCCAGTTTATGTTAAAATCCCCCAAAATAACTGTCTCTTTGTTTAAGTTGCATTCTTTCAGTAACTTTTCAAACTTTTCATAAAAAGTACCATCTGACGAGGGGGGTCGATATATCACAATGACAGTTAATGACATTTGTGCTGATAACATGATATTTATGCCAAGGCATTCTAAATCAAGATCCCTGAGCCATTGAATTTCCTGACACTGGATATTATTTTTGATATATATATCATGACAGCACCACCCTTTGCCCCTGTGTCCCTCCTGAACATATTATAGCCTGGAAGTGCTGCAGAAGGGGCATTTTTATAAAGCCAGGTCTCAGATAGACAAAGGTAGTCCAGATTTGAGTTGAGTAACTGATGATTAATTTGTTTGGTTTTTGACATGAGACTTCTTATGTTTATGTGTCCACCTAAAAGACCTTTGGGTTTTGATTTAGGGTCCCAAACTATTTTCGAGTGATTGACAGTTTGGAAAATGCCCATTTCCTGTTTTTGGCTATCCCCAGATTGAGCCGCTTCCCGTTGTCTACATTGTGCGTTGCCATGGTAACTGAGCAGCCATTCAGAAAAGTTTGTTGTTGTTTTGCATCTGGATCATGCCTCCCGCTGCCGTTCCCTTGCGAAGCAGAGGCTATAGCGCGCAGCTGTCCCACGGACTCCCGACTGAAGCTTCTATCCGACACGCTGACACACACCCGCGGGCCCGACCGCGGGCCCGGCCGTTCCCCGAGCAGCTCGCCGACAGACCGCCCCGGTACCGCGCCATCCACAAGATCGCAGCCAACTCCCCGAACAAACAGCTCAGTCGCAGTTGGCGACGGACACAGAGTAAGCAGAGTATTAGAATGTTGTGCCGAAGAACACGGAGGAGTACCTGAAGAGCATACCTGTAAGGTAGGAATGACGCGTGTCTCTTCCGCGTGTGGAGCCTCTCCCGGCATTTTGAAGTGGTGTGGGCCCGGGCACGGGTGGATGTCTCCGGATAACATCAAACATATTGCGATGATAAGTCCTGTTGACAATGTTGTTGATTGTGTTGCTGTTTTATTCCTCTTGTGCAGTGTGTTATATAGAGATGGATAGATGAAAGTCATAGCCAGTGTGTAGGATCCATAGCCGGTGCTTGTCTTTGCCAGTTCATTCATTTGTTTGTTGCCCAGATCCTCATATTTAGCCGTTTTGTCATTTACTCTTACCTTGCATGAGAAACCGTCAATGCCTCCAAATATGACAATGTTATATCTAATAAATGGGAAAAAAACAAACAACAGTTTAGATCTTCAATCCATATATGTATCTTCAAACAATTTAAGCACCACAAAGGTATACTTCACCTGGTAAGTTTGTGGTTTGTGTCAATGTGAACGAGATACTTGGGGCATGGCCCGGAGTATGTGCGTCTAGCAACACAGCCAAGCTGAGTCATCCTTGACACTACCCCAAGGCTGTCCACTCTGTGCATCGCTACCCTGACACGATCCCACTGAACCTGATGCCCTAGTCCTTGTAGTGCTCCCCCTCAAATTGAATTGGTGTTGGTGTATGGTCATCTTGGTGCACTCTCCACTGCTGAAGTGCTCTGCACAGGTCAATTAATCTGTCCATGACCTCTGGCGGCACTGTAATATGCTGGGCAATGATATCAATAAAAACAAATTCCTGCCTGCAAACAAATTCCAGGAAGTCAGGATCAAGGGGTGTTTGCTGGAGTGTCTGATAAACTCTGTTGCGCAGCCTCCCCATCACATACTGCAGCAATGTGTCCTAGAAAGCAAATCATTAAAGTAAAGGCTGGTTAGAAGTGTGTGTGTGTGTGTGTGTGTGTGTGTGTGTGTGTGTGTGTGTGTGTGTGTGTGTGTGTGTGTGTGTGTGTGTGTGTGTGTGTGTGTGTGTGTGTGTGTGTGAGATCACTGTTCACGGAGACTGATTTGATGATCACTCAGAAGCTGAACTGACATACAGGCCATGTAAAGTTTAAGCTATTCTATCGAGACAGTTGGCCCAATCAGCAAAACCAGCTAAAACACCTAAAACCAGCCACCAGCTTAAACTGGATTTTTGGCGGGACAAAGTGCCCTGCCAGAAAACGGGAGAGCGGTCACCCCATAAACTGGGCCATCCCAGGTATTGATAACCATGCGAGCGAAAATGTATGGTTTATCCAGTAACAATATAGCACTGTGTGGGCAACACTTGTTTTAGATCAGGGATCGGCAACCCGCGGCTCCAGAGCCGCATGTGGCTCTTTGATCCCTCTGATGCGGCTCAGTACAGTGGTTCCTCATTTATCGCGGGGGTTACATTGTAAAAATAACCCGCGATAGGGTAAATCCATGAACTAGTCAGCAGTATTTTGCCTGTATAAATATGTGTGTATTTCACAGTCCCTCTGACCGAGGCGCCTGGCGCCGCTGCGCTGTTGCGGGTTTTATTGTAGTGAGAACGCATCCGTGCGCTCTCAGGACTGTTCCACCGGCTGGACTCCAGGTTCCACCAGTTCGTTCTGCGGAAACACTGCCACTACTTCCCGATGCGCATTAACCACCCGGAGAAGTGTGCGCGCGGACATGTGCACCTGCTCATCGTGGTCAAATCCGGGACAGAGCATGACTGGCGCGACCAGCCCCAGGTGAGACGCACGACCGCGGTCCTTCTGACATGTGCCCAAACAGACCGCTCAGTCCTCACTGCTTCAGAGTCACACTGCTCGTGATCGAACGTTTAAAGGGACAGTGTGTAAGATTTTTACCTGTTAATTACTGAAATTGAAGATACCCATTCAAAAATACATTGTTTTCCAAGCCTTTTCACTTCCATCATGAAATCAAAGTATTCTTTTGGACTTAGATATAGTCACATAAAAGGGGGATCTTCCCCATATAGAGGCAGCCATTTTGAATACGAGAGCCGCAGAAGGACATTTGGGCTCATCCTTCGCCTCGGCTCCGGCTAACAGCTGCTTAGCCGCGCTGCATATGGCTCCCCCCTTCCCCCCTCCCCTTCCCCTTCTCTCCTTCGCTCCTCTGCTCCCATATGCAGCCAGGAGCGAAGGAGAGAAGGGGAAGGGGAGGGGGGGAGGGGGGAGCATGCTGCCGGATCACACATCGTAATGGATATAACACGTATTTTGGACTAAATTGTTTTACTGGATTTTATTCGCTGGATCCTTATGGACAGATTGAGACCAAGTTTATGATGAAATACAGAGTTTGACCTGTGCAAAGCCTTCAAAGGTAAGCTAAGTAAGCTAAGTTTTGTGCTTTTCTGTATAAAAGCCCCATGTGCTCGGGGAGTGATTGTTTTGCAGGGAAATGAATTGCATAGTCAAAAAGAGGAGACTGTAAGGTTTCATTTGATGTGTAGATTGTCATGAATCATGATCGGGAATGTGTGTTTTCATGCGAAAAGAAAAAAAAAAAGTGAACGGGGGACCGCGGTTTATGTATACAGCGGTGCGCGGTTCGTGCGCGGGCACGCGCGATGTCGGCGGTACGTCGCGTCCGGGTGACCCTCGAGGTCTGCCATAGCCAAAAGAGGAAGTGGAATAGCTAGTAACCACCTATGCGCCACGAATCCTACACACTGTCCCTTTAAATAAATTTGGCAAACTGAACACATTCTGTACAGCAGACACGGAGGAGAATGACTGACAAAGACAAAGGTCTACAGTCCTTTAGCCAATCAGGATGCAGGACACAATGCGTATTGATACTATAAATCGGCTTCCGCTATAAAAAAAATCAGCGAAACAGCGAGGGACCACTGTATTTAATTAAAATATATTTTATTTTAGTTCGTTCATTTTCAAAATGTAATTCTATGGCAGAAAGGTAAAAAAAAAAAAAAAAAGCCGTTATATGCAGTGTTATTTCATTTTAAATTTCAAAAGGGTTTTGTGGCTCCCAGTGTTTTCTTTAGTGTGTGAAACGGCTCCAAACGGCTCTTTGAGTGGTAAAGGTTGCCGACCCCTGTTTTAGATTAAAACAGGGAGCAGCGTACTTATTCACTCCGTTACCATATAGTCTAAGCCGGGGCTCAAACTGTTTTATCTGTTTAGTTTTCTAGGGACGTGCGGTGTGATTTTCTAAGTGCCTCTTCACCGTCTCGGGTTAGCGCCTATCGATACTTGGCAAACACTCACAGAAGTCGCGTCAACATCTGTATATCTGTACAGTGAAGTACACTCAAGTTGGGGAAGACACACTAAAACATAAGTAATAAATAACACTACTTACCCATCCATTTAAACCACTGATCGTCGCTTCCATGTTGTCATGTAGTCGCATTTACCAACTCGCAGCTACCGACAAGCTGCTCAACACTGCCATCTGCTGGATGTCCAGTGAAGGCTGTTTGTATTCAAATCCGGTGACATTTATTTGTGAATCGTGTGTTTGTGGTAGGAATGTCTCACAATTACGTCATCGACACAAAAGCAGAAAATGGATCCACAAATACAGACTCCACATACAAAGTCAACTACATTTGTTTTCAAATCTCGAAAATATATTTACAAATGCCTGTGTATTTATATACATTTTATCATTTATTTGTATGTCGTGTTTTTGTATTTGTATTTTGTGTTTGAATATTTATAAATGTATTTATATTTATATATTTTTTTTTTTATTTATACAAATCTTTATGAGACAAAATTATCTCCATAAAAACTATACTATACAAATTTTATATCACACTGCAGAATGTTATAGCTAAAGGAATAATATTTCCATGAAAACTATAGCTGAAGCAAGTGATCCTCCAGAGTCGTGTTTGTGGAGATGCACAAACACGACTCTGGACACAATAAACACAACTAAAATGAAACAAACAAATAAACAAAAAACTCCTTCTTTTGGTCAAGAAGTTACAAATTTTATTATAATACAAATGATCAGGCTAAATGTGTTTTTTCTTTTTCATATAAAAATACCGTGACAGATGAGATCACGACCATTACATTCTAGAATCTGAAAACCATCATAAGTTTGTCGTTTTTGTCACTTATGTTTTCTTTAAAGAGACACACTATAGGAGCGAGGTGAGCCGCCTGGTGAAGGGGTGCAGTAACAACAACCTCTGAACGTGGAGGAGACAAAGGAGATTGTGGTAGACTTGAGGAGAGCACACACACAGCACGCCCCCCTCACCATCACCGGGGCTGCTGTGGAGAAGCAGCACCAAGTTCCTGGGTGTGCATATCTCTGAGGACCTCTCCTGGTCAAAGAACACTGCATCACTGGCCAGTAAAGCCCAACAGCGACTCTACTTCCTCCACAAGCTGAAGAGAGCCAGAGCCCCAGCTCCATCATGAGCACCTTCTACAGAGGCACCATAGGTCACATCCTCACCAGCTGCATCACTGTGTGGTATGGCACCTGCACCGTGTCCTGCACCCGGAAAAAGCTACACCGAGTAGTGAGAGCAGCTGAGAGAATCGTGGGTCTCTCTCTCTCCCCTCCCTGCAGGACATCTACCGCACCCGCCTCACCCGCCTCACCCTCTGGGTGATCCCACCCACCCATCCAACTGCCTCTTCAGTCTGCTGCCATCAGGAAGGAGACTGAGGAGCCTCAGGGCCAAGACCAGCAGACTGAAAGACAGCTTCATCCACCAAGCTGTCAGGATGCTGAACCAATGTCTCTGCTGCTTAAATGACACTTAAATGACACTGACACTGCTGCTTAAATGACACTTAAATGACACTGCTGCTTAAATGACACCATTTGATCTTTATTACACTACACATTGTGTGTTTTACCTGTTTGTATTATTATATTATTAAGTTTACTGTACTTTTACTACAGGTATATGTGATGTTTTAGTCCTGGTGTTTATTGTCTTGTTTATCACATGTTTTATGTTCACTGTGGGCCTAGGGGGCGCTGCAATTTCAAATCCTGTGTGTGCGACCTGTACATATGTGTAAAGCTGACGTTGAACTTTGAAAGTTTATGAAAGGATATCTTCCAAATGCAGACTTAATTTTTTGTTAGAAAATGTGAAACTCTAACCCCAAAATAAGCATGTTTAAGAGGCAAATGAAGTGACAACAATTCATAATGTCTGTGTATGTATGTGTTCTTTAAAATACAAATGTACTGATTTTAAACCATCCAGACATTTGCAATGAAAGGAGAAGTGTTTATCTTGAGACGTTTTAAATTTTAATAACAGTCCCTATTGCGTTTAAAGCTGGGCAATCTATAATTTATTAACGAACACCTCAATTATTCACTTTGCTTGTTTCTGTGATGTGCTCAGACTGTTGTTTCAAAATGGTCTTCTTCTTTAATTCACCGACCCAAACATGACCTCACATCCATGCTACGTTTGTCTCAAGATTGCAAATTCATCTACCTCTTGCGTGTACAGTAAGTTAGTGATGTAATATTAATGACATATATTTTACATTATGGTGTACAACTATAAAAGAAACATGTTTAGTGCTGAATTATAAAACACAGAGTGGAATCACAGCTGGATATACGGAACTTTTGACCTTTGTGTATGCAAAGTTGGGAATTGCTTGGTTTGCTAACATTGGCTGTCCAATTGCAGTGTAGATATCTCATTTTAAGTAAGGTAATAATTTAAATGTGCTGTAATCATCACTGCACTATGTTCTAATGCTGTATCATGTTTCCTGGACTTGTGTTTTGTTTCATTCACACATGTTTAACACACAAACCCTGTAGATTTAGGGTTAGGGTTAAAGTTCTTGTCTCAAAGTTCTTGTCTCTGTTCCACTTTATGATGTCATGTGATAATACAGGAAGCTCTGCTGTGTTTCTAAACTCCATACATCTTCATTAGAACTATTTGGATGATTTTAGCCCAGGAATTGCCAATCTCTGCTGAACAAAAGGTAAAAGGTAGATGATAAAAGACGAAATTCAAATTTGTCAACTGGACAAAGTTTGTTTGGTCGAAAACGTTTCGCCGCTCATCCGAGAGGCTTCGTCAGCTCTAATTAGAATACTGGTAAGACACTTGCTTATATCTCGCTGCAGGGAGGAGCTAACTAGCTAACTACTTTCCGAACCTATCTCATTGGTTTCAGTCTTTTGTTTCTCTGGCGTCTAGATTAGCATACCTATTGATCCCTAAAAGGTAGATGTTAACTTGAAAATAACCTTTTCATGACATCACAAGGTGGATCAGAGTATTCTGAGCTGTGGAAATGTAGACAGACTAATAAAGGATTACTCAAACATGTGTGAATGAAACAAAACACAACTCTAGGTGTGTTTTTAATGGAGTAACATCCTTCTAACATGGCTTAAAGCTCACAAGAGTCATTTTGTGTAATATAGGACCTTTAATAGGCAGAACATATATTGTGCTTATGATTAGTCTTTCCGAGGTCAGCATCTTGATACCGCTAACAACAACTAGCATGCTAATAATGCACTTCGTGGTGATGGGACAAGAAAATGCTTTCTAAATGGGTGCAGATAGTACTGCAGAGCTGCTTGTATAATATACTGGGCCAAGGCAAATTTGGCTCAACATGAAAAATATTACATACAGGGGCTTTAACATTAGATACATTCATTCAAAATCACTTTTTCACCATTTTCACGTACGCTTGTACTTCACTTACACTATTCGTACCGTACTATAACCTCCACCGTGGGTCTGCCTAAGAAAAGATACCGATCCACAAACGTAGGTTCATATATGAATTTACATTTAGATTGTACTGAAAAACCACACGGCAGAAAGGGCCATCAGTATTCACGCTCTACTCAAAGGCTCCACAAATCCATGAAGGTCTGTGTGTCGAGTGATATGAAGTGATTAGATGTTTACCACAGGTCTATGAGGAGCCTTGTGCTGTGTAAAGGGAGGATTCAACATATTGTACGCTTTTACATTTCATTAGAACACTTGCAAGCACGTTTAGGCGCATTGTTGAGTTGCCAAAGAATAAATGAATGACATTCCCAGGATAATCCAAAGAAAGATTTAGATGTTAAAGCCATAGTATGTAACTAACTAACAACAACATATGTAACAACATATATATTTTAAAAAAATCAAATAAAATCACATATTGTATTATTTTTATTTAGAGTGTATTATTATTTATATTTTTGCTCTTTATTATTATATTTTATTGTGATGTGTGAGCTGTTGTGTCCAAATAATTTCCTCTGTGGATAAATAAAGTTTGTCTAAGTCTATAAAAACATGCAGCCTTTACACACACTGAATACTCGAGGTGGACTAAGGGAGTGTGACGTATTGTTCAGTTGCAGCCAAATGAAGCTCATCAAGGCTAGCAGTGGTGGCTAATCTGCACCCAGGGACTATATTTGGAAATCAGAGTGCAAAACCAAAGAACCAATCAGGCGTGAGTGTGTTGAAGGTACACGCCCCCTCTCAACCGCAGTGTTGGTTTGGCGGGAAGGGGGTCGCTTAGTAACCAGTAACCTTGTAGTTAGGCTGTTGATGAAATCTGTTGCTAACGCTAGTGGGAAAACATACCTCCAGCTGCGTTTTGTTTCATTCACACGTTTAAAATACAAATCCTGCATATCTCTATATGCAGAAGTTGTATTCTCTCAAAAAGAACCACCTTCCACCTTGTGATGGCATGTGGTAATACAGAAAGTGCTCCACTGTGTTTTTAAATTTCATACACCTTCACTAGAATCATTTGGATCTTTTCAGCCCTGGAACTGCCAAGGTACAGTATGTTTTGTAGCATTAAAACATGACTTAAAGCTCACAAGAGTAATTTTTGCGTAATATAGCACCTTTAAAACATAGGCTACATCTCACATTTAATAGCAAGACTTGACAGATTTCCCACCAAATGATCCAGGCCTAATTATTTGACCATCACTTTCCCCTCGTCCTCTGTGGTCTTCCTCATTACACAGCACCGGTCAGCTGGAGGGCCACACCAGCTGGCTCCCCTTCAGTCTGGGCATGTAATGACACTATCTACTGCCCAAATAATCCTCCAGCCTGGCTCCAATACAACAGAACCTCCACTAATATCCCACACTTCTTCAGTACTGCACTTACTCTGCTGTACGTGACATGTGCTGTACCTGAGAAGTACATTTTTTCATTCATTTTTCACATAGACTTTCAGGGGAA
Source organism: Paratrypauchen microcephalus (assembly GCA_036785185.1). Lineage (NCBI taxonomy): Eukaryota > Metazoa > Chordata > Actinopteri > Gobiiformes > Gobiidae > Paratrypauchen > Paratrypauchen microcephalus. The sequence continues at coordinate 831,736 of JAVJIX010000058.1, read as the reverse complement.
AAATAAAAATAAAAATAAATAAATAAACAAACAAACAAACAAATAAATAAATAGATAAATAATAATAATAATAATAATAATAATAATAATAATAATAATAATAATAATAATAACAAAATTATAATAAATAAATTATAATAAATAAATAAAAATAAAGTTTGAAAGTTTGAATCAGCTATGTGTTAACTAATGACCACTAATTTATTTAAAGCCCCAGTGTGTAGGATTGGTGGCGCATAGGTGGATGGTGCTATTGCACTTTCTGTTTTAGCTACGGCAGACCTCGAGGGTCACCCGGGCGCGCCGTAGCGCGGACAGCTCGCGTACCGGCGCAAGAACCGCGCGCCACTACTGTATACATAAAACGCGGTCCCGTTCACTTTTTTTTTTCTTCCCTCATGAAAACACACATTCCCGATCATGTACCATGACACTCTACACATCAAATGAAACCTTACAGTCTCCTCTTTTTGACTATGCAATTCATTTCCCTGCACAACAATCACTCCCCGAGCACATGGGGCTTTTATACAGAAAAGCACAAAACGGAAAAGCACAAAACGGAAAAGCACAAAGCTTACCCCCCTCCTTGAGCCGCCACCTTAACATGATGGAGGGGTTTGAGTGCCCGAATGATCCCGGGAGCTATGTTGTCGGGGGCTTTATGCCCCTGGTAGGGTCACCCAAGGCAAACAGGTCCTGGGGGACGGGTCAGACTAAGAGCGGTTCAGAAGCCCTTTATGATGAGTAATAGACCGAGGCCAGTTACGTCGCCCGGATTGGCGTCACCGGGGCCCCACCCTGGAGCCAGGCCTGGGGTGGGAGCTCGCCAACGAGCGCCTGGTGGCCGGGCCTTTCCCCATGGGGCCCGGCCGGGCTCAGCCCGAAGGAGCGACGTGGGGCCGTCCTCCCGTGGACCCATCACCCGCAGGAGGATCCATAAGGGGCCGGTGCAGAGAGATCTGGGCGGCAGTCGAAGGCTCCCTCGCTGGGGGGGAAGGAGCCTGAGCTTGTGCGGGAGGTTGAGCGTTACCGACTAGATATAGTCGGCCTCACCTCCACGCACAGCTTGGGCTCTGGAACCCAACTCCTTGAGGGGGGCTGGACCCTCCATTTCTCTGGCGTTGCCCACGGGGAACGGCGGCGGGCTGGTGTGGGCCTGCTCATTGCCCCACAGCTCAGCCGCCGAGTGTTGGAGTTCACCCCGGTGAACGAGAGGGTCGCGTCCCTGCGCCTTCGGGTCGGGGACAGGTCTCTCACTGTTGTGTCGGCCTATGGGCCGAACAGCAGTGCAGAGTACCCGGCCTTCTTGGAGTGCCTGGGAGGGGTACTGAACAGTTCACCGACCGGGGACTCCGTTGTTCTCCTGGGGGACTTCAACGCCCACGTGGGCAACGACAGTGACACCTGGAGAGGGGTGATTGGGAGGAACGGCCTCCCTGATCTGAACCCGAGCGGTGTTCTGTTGTTGGACTTCTGTGCTAGCCACAGTTTGTCTATAAAGAACACCATGTTCGAGCACAAGGGTGTCCATCAGTGCACGTGGCACCAGGACACCCTAGGACGGAGGTCGATGATCGACTTTGTTGTCGTGTCATCTGACCTCTGGCCGCGTGTCTTGGACACTCGGGTGAAGAGAGGGGCAGAGCTGTCAACCGATCACCACCTGGTTGTGAGTTGGGTCCGCTGGCGGGGGAGGAAGCTGGAGAGACCTGGCAGGCCCAAGCGTATCGTGAAGGTCTGTTGGGAACGTCTGGCAGAGCCCTCTGTCAGGGGCACCTTCAACTCACACCTCCGGGAGAGCTTCTCCCGGATTCCGGGAGAGGCTGGGGACATAGAGTCCGAATGGGCTCTGTTCTCGGCCTCTATTGTCGATGCGGCCGCCCGTAGCTGTGGTCGTAAGGTCTGTGGTGCCTGTCGCGGCGGCAATCCCTGAACCCGGTGGTGGACACCGGAAGTAAGGGATGCCGTCAGGCTGAAGAAGGAGTCCTATCGGGCCTTGTTGGCTCATGGGACTCCTGAGGCAGCTGACGGGTACCGGCGGGCCAAGAGTGCTGCAGCCCGGGTGGTCGCAGAGGCAAAAACTCGGGTTTGGGAGGAGTTTGGAGAGGCCATGGAGGAGGACTATCGGACGGCCTCAAAGAAATTCTGGCAAACCGTTCGGCGCCTCAGGAGGGGGAAGCAGTGCTTCACCAACACTGTTTACAGTGGAGGTGGGGAGCTGTTGACCTCAACTGGGGATGTTATCGGACGGTGGAAGGAATACTTTGAGGATCTCCTCAATCCCGCCGTCACGTCTTCCGAGGAGGAAGCAGAGGCTGGGGACTCGGGGTCGGACTCACTCATCACCCTGGCCGAAGTCACTGAGGTGGTTGGAAAGCTCCTTGGTGGCAAGGCCGGTGGACGAGATCCGTCCTGAGTATCTCAGGTCTCTGGATGTTGTGGGGCTGTCTTGGCTGACACGTCTCTGCAACATCGCGTGGCGGTCGGGGACAGTACCTCTGGATTGGCAGACCGGGGTGGTGGTCCCTCTGTTTAAGAAGGGGGACCGGAGGGTGTGTTCCAACTATCGGGGAATCACACTCCTCAGCCTTCCCGGTAAGGTCTATTCCAGGGTGCTGGAGAGGAGAATTCGACCGACACACACAGACACACACACACACACAGACACACACACACAGACACACACGCACGCACACACACACGCACACACACACACACACACACACACACACACATACACACACAGACACACATACACACACGCATACGCACACACGCACGCACACACACGCACACACAGACACACACGCACACACACGCACACGCACACACACACACACACATGCACACGCACACACACATACACACACGCACACACACACACACACACGCACGCACACACACACATATACACACGCATACGCACACACACACACACAGACACACACACATACACACACACACGCATACACACACACGCACACACACGCACACACAGACACACACACACATACACACACACGCACACACACACACGCACGCACGCACACACACGCGCACACACACACAGACACACACGCACACACACACACACACACACACATACACACAGACACACACACACACATACACACACGCACGCACACACACACACACACACACACAGACACACACACACACAGACACACACGCACACACACACACACACATACACACACGCACGCACACACACATACACACACGCACGCACGCACACACACACAGACACACACACACACAGACACACACGCACACACACACACACACACAGACACACACACACACACATACACACACACACAGGTGCAGGTGTTATGACTTTTGAGGGGAACTCACTGTTAAGTCAAAGTCACCTGGTTTAGTGCTGTTTTAGTCCTGGTTTAGTCCTGGTTTAGTTCTGGTTTAGTCCTGTTTTAATAATAATAATAATACATTTTATTTGTTTTAGTCCCAGTTTAGTCCTGGTTTAGTCCTGGTTTAGTCCTGGTTTAGTTCTGGTTTAGTCCTGTTTTAGTCCTGGTTTAGTCCTGGTTTAGTCCTGGTTTAGTCCTGTTTTAGTCCTGGTTTAGTCCTGGTTTAGTCCTGGTTTAGTCCTGTTTTAGTCCTGGTTTAGTTCTGGTTTAGTCCTGGTTTAGTTCTGGTTTAGTCCTGTTTTAGTCCTGGTTTAGTCCTGGTTTAGTCCTGGTTTAGTCCTGTTTTAGTCCTAGCAGAAATGATGATATGATTCACCTCATAAGAAAGAGAACCTCCGATTTTGCTGTGTTGTCCGATAATTTGTGTATCTCCACGTATATGCATGTATCACGAGAAACAGACGTATCTCGAACGTGTCCTGTGTCAAAGTAGTATTTACAGTCCATTTTCACAGTCCTTATCCTCTTGAAATGAAGTGTAAATATTCACGAGGTTTGCTCACAGCTGATTGGCGAACAGGCGAAAACAAAACAGCGCTACTCACATGAATGGGCAGCAGCAGCAGCAGTATGGTCATTTATACATGTCCTGTTTCTTTCTGAAAAACAAGCCAATTTGGAATACAAAATGTATGCTTTTTATGCAACAAATGCTGTTATCTGAAACATGGAGTGGCTTCTTCATGATCTCAACTAGCACATTCTGCAAAAAAAAACAAAAATCACAAATAAAAAAAAACAAAACAAAAAAAAAACCTTTAAATGTGATTTTCTTGGTTTCATGAATGCCGACTTGTAGCGGGATTTGTCGTGGCGGGTCACAAATGTGTTTTATATGCGATGTCCACTGACAGGCCGCAGTTTTTTTTTGTTTCATTCTTTCACAAGCTATTGTCGTCAAAGTACAGGGGAGGAATTGTTTGTGGATGCATTTTTAAACAAATGAGTGTGAAGGAAGAATGATTTATTTAAAAGCAGTGGAGACCAGTGTTTGGACTTCTAGGGGTATCTTTATTTTTTTTGTTTGTTTTTGTGATGAAAATATTTGCAAGAGATGTGTTGTGTTTCATTTAACTCATACATATTTAAAACACAAACTGCATATTTAGACTGAATCCTTCTTTCAGACGGAAAGCACTCTGTTCCACCTTGTGATCTCATTTGGTAATACAAGAAGTGCTCTACTGAGTTTTTAAACTCCGCACCCCTTCACTGTAATCATTTGGATAATTGCAACCCCTGAATTGCCAATCTCTACTGAACACAAGGTAAGGTTTTAACAGCACTTTTGACAAGAATCCATTTTGTGTAATATAGGACCTTTAAATATGTCAAATCAAATCTTTGGATAAAAATTTTGAAAATGTAAATTTCTGAAACCGATGCCCACATATCACCATAAAATATAATCAAGATTTGTCAGGTTGAAATCCCATACAGTCTCAAGCTAAAATATTAAAATTCAAGATGTTTGTATTATTATTATTATTAATATTATTATTATTATTATTATTATTATTATTATTATTATTATTATTATTATTATTATTGGGGCCAAGCAGCGAAGCTTTCCTATTATTATTATCCAATATTCTTCCGCCTCTGGGAGTCAATGGCAACCCCTAGAACCGTCTGGTAAAAAGTTGTGAAATTTGGCATGCACATTCCAGCCAGTCTCCTCATGACCTGCTGACCTGCCACGAGCAGGTCAGCAGGTCAATTCTATGCACCCGATACTGACCTTTCACGCGCGTTGCTAGGCAACGCCCTGCTCTTAATTGATTCGGCTACATCAAAGATCTTTGAGCTTTGATCTAGCCGAAGTGAGCTCATATCTCGGGAACCCTTCATAGGATTATTTTCATTATTATTAGGGACCGAGCCCCGAAGGGGGACGAAGGTCCCTATTGTTGTTGCTTTGTTTCCCTATTATTATTATTATTATTATTAGGGACCGAGCCCGAAGGGGGACGAGGTCCCTATTGTTGTTGCTTTGTTTCCGTATTATTATTATTATTCTTGTTCATACACGCTGGGGCAATTTTGAGCATGTTCCCATGCTTCAAAACGAACGAAACTTTGCACGGGCATCACAAAGTCCTGCCAGTACGACCACACAAAGTCTCGTCCCTGGGGGACCTGGGGGTCCCTGGGAGACCCCCCACTGGGGGACCCCCAGTGGGGGGTCTCCTAGACCGTACCTCAGATGGGCATAAATTTTGGTAAGCATAATCTTAAGACGTTGGAGATGTTAAATTGCGAAGGATTTTCAAATAGGCGGTAATATGACGATACGGCGGATCGATAAAGTTAGGTATGGAATTTGAAACACTTCTCCTACACCGTACCTCAGATGGGCATAAATTTTGGTAAGCATAATCTTAAGACGTTGGAGATGTTAAATTGCGAAGGATTTTCAAATAGGCGGTAATATGACGACACGGCGGATCGATAAAGTTAGGTATTTATTGAATGGGAGTGATGAGTTATGAATGGGAGGTATTTGTTGCTAGGCAACGCCCTGATCAAAGGTCTTTGATCTTTGTACCTTTGATCTGATATAGCTGCAAGCAGCAATGTGGGGACAAGCATCGAAGGTTCATGTAGGCCTCAGCATGTAGGCCACATGCAGGGTCTGACAGGGTCTAACAGAGTCTGACAGGGTCTGACAGGGTCTGACAGGGTCTGACAGGGTCTGTTCTGACAGGGTATCTACAATGTCATGGCCACGCCCAACAGGAAGTGAGATAATTGTGCCAGGCACACGAAATTTGGTATGGCTGTGCGTCTCAGTAAGACGAACAAACGCAGGTGCGAGGTCCCGACCAACGCCGCTTGCGGCTTTAATTATTATTATTCTTGTTCTTGTTCACACTCGCTGGGGCAATTTTGAGCATGTTCCCATGCTTCAAAACGAACGAAACTTTGCACGGGCATCACAAAGTGCTGCCAGTACGACCACACAAAGTCCCGTCCCCCAGTGACCCCCAGGAGCTCGATAGCGCCCCCTAGCGCGTTGTCTTTCGGGGCTGGCATACCGTTTAAGATAGGCGCACGAAATTCGGTAGGGACGTGTATCTCAATAAGACGAACAAACGCCTCACTGCAATGTCATGGCCACGCCCAACAGGAAGTGAGATAATTGGGCTTTTGTGTGATTTTTGGGTATTGGACATAGAATGGAATTTGAAACACTTCTCCTACACCGTACCTCAGATGGGCTTAAATTTTGGTGAACATAATCTTAAGACGTTGGAGATGTTAAATTGCGAAGGATTTTCAAATAGGCGGTAATATGACGATACGGCGGATCGATAAAATTAGGTATTTATTGAATGGGAGTGATGAGTTATGAATGGGAGGTATTTGTTGCTAGGCAACGCCCTGATCAAAGGTCTTTGATCTTTGTACCTTTGATCTGATATAGCTGCAAGCAGCAATGTGGGGACAAGCATCGAAGGTTCATGTAGGCCTCAGCATGTAGGCCACATGCAGGGTCTGACAGGGTCTGACAGAGTCTGACAGGGTCTAACAGAGTCTGACAGGGTCTGACAGGGTCTGACAGGGTCTGTTCTGACAGGGTATCTACAATGTCATGGCCACGCCCAACAGGAAGTGAGATAATTGTGCCAGGCACACGAAATTTCGTATGGCTGTGCGTCTCAGTAAGACGAACAAACACAGGTGCGAGGTCCCGACCAACGCCGCTTGCGGCTTTAATTATTATTATTATTTCTACATTACTTGCTTAAAATAAACTAAACTAGCATTCTGTCATTTGTTCACTACATGAGAAAAAATTCAGACATAAATATTTTTAAACTCAAATTATAGGGTGTTGTTGTATTTTAAAATGTAAATATATTACTTGATTTTTTCCCCTTCCTAAATTGTTTAAAATTTCCAAAACCTTTTTGTTTGATGAATGAATAAGTCATGACCACACATACATACATACATTTTTTTTTTTTTATGTGACAAAAGCCACAGCGCCCCCATCTGAACCCGAACAGCAGAGCAGCTGTTGTTGTATTTTAGTGGGGTTTACATCCTGGAACGACCTTGCTGTAGCGCTCTAATGCTTTCACATGTCAGATCAGTGAGCATATAAATCAGTTGTATAGCTTTGGACAGTTGTTTCCTCTGTCCTCTGTCTGTTGTCCCCAATGCTTCAGAGATTGTCCAATGTGTCTATTTTAGCAGCATCCCTCCTCCTCGGTTGCCATAGTGACCTTGATGTCTTTATTATCTATGACTATGCATAATTATTTCTTGTGTGGGCAAACTGTCTCCAATGAATCGGAATGTGGCGTCATTAAGAAAGAAATAGGAATTCACCATGACGATCGTACATTTAATGAGAAGTACAATTTAACTCTGACTCTAACTACATTTTCGCACCTTGATTCTACTGGGAACTGGGGTTAGGACGCCACTGAGTGGTACTAGAGGGAATTACTGAATAAACAAGCCATAGCTAAGTTTCGCTACTTTTTCCAGCATGCTAATAGAAGCAGGCAGTTGCAGTGAACACAATTTGATGACAGAAGTGCTCAGATTTTGATTTATGGGTTTGAAAACAGCACAGAAGACATCCAGACTTTTACCTATGATGTCACAAACTGGCAAATTCAAAATAGTAATCAACTTAGACTTTAATGCTCCACAAGGGAATTAATTTGATTAGATTTAAGATTTCAGTCTTTATTTGGTCTCACACACAATGACACATGGGAGAGATTTGACCCATCCTTTTCAGGAGCAGTGTGCAGCCATTTTTCAGCGCTCGGGGGGCAGTACTGTGAAGGGTCTTGCCCAAGGACCCACACTGGCTAGCTCATTGCCAGGGGGGGATTTCAACCCACAACCCCTGGGGGGAAAATCAGTGACTTACCAGTTGAGCTAACCGGCCGGTACACCAGCTGATTATTTGGCCACAGTAGCTCACACATAAGGTATAATTATATAAATGTATAAATACAAGTAATAATAAAATGTAGAAATATAGTCATACAAATATATCAGCTATAGGCCCATACATAATCTTGTCTTGCTCAAGAGCACAGTGACAGACAAAGACACATCAGTTTTCACATTAGAGTAGAGTAGAAGTAGAAGATCTGCCTTGGACTGTACACAAAAAGCACTGGAAAACATGTATTTTTGAAAATCGATATGATTTTGATACTTTGCAGCTGCTGTCATCAACATTCCTTGTGGCTGTGAAGCTAACTGTAGGCACTGTCCTGTCTGAAGCTCTGTTACTCGATTTAGACTTCATCTGAGCTTTACAATCTGATCAGAAAGAGCTGATCACAGGCTCCTGAAAATGAGTGGTTTAAATCCATTTTGTACTTTCTCTCGAGTTTACAGACAAATTTAAAAAAAAATGTCAGTGTTTGCTAATGTGTACATTGTATCACCATGGTAAGTGATGTACAACACCCCCAGCATGATGTCACTGCAATCAATAAAAAAAAAAAAAGTTGTCAAAATGATTTTAAAATGTCCAGGAGGTCTGTGGTAAATGACAAGATGCTATATTTAGACTGTTGCACATTATGGCGCATCAGTAATTAGCCTGCTCCCCACATGAAGGTTAACGAGTGGAGCCATGACTAATAAGGCAACCATCTGTCTTGTTAACCCACAGGTGACTAGACGGACTGACAGCTCTGAGGCCCCTGCTGGAGCTACAGTTTGGGTGATTCTATGAAAGAGCCAATGACAGGTTGGCCTGAGCTCGTGTAGGAGGTTGAGCGTTACCGACTAGATATAGTCGGCCTCACCTCCACGCACAGCGTGGGCTCTGAAACCCAACTCCTTGAAGGGGGTTGGACTCTCCATTTCTCTGGCGTTGCCCGTGGGGAGTGGTGGCGGGCTGGTGTGGGCCTGCTCACAGCTCAGCCACTGTGTGTTGGAGTTCATCCCGGTGAACGAGAGGGTCGCATCCCTGTGCCTTCGGGTCGGGGACAGGTCTCTCACTGTTGTGTCGGGCCGAACAGCAGTGCAGAGTACCCGGCCTTCTTGGAGTGCCTGGGAGGGGTACTGGACAGTGCACTGACCGGAGACTCTCCTGGGGGACTTCAACACCAACGTGGGCAATGACAGTGACACCTGGAGAGGAGTGACTGGGAGGAATGGCCTCACTGATCTGAACCTGAGCGGTGTTCTGTTATTGGACTTCTGTGCTAGCCACAGTTTGTCCATAACAAACACCATGTTCGAGCACAAGGGTGTCCACCAGTGTACATGGCACCAGGACACCCTAGGACGGAGGTCGATGATTGACTTTGTTGTCGTGTCATCTGACCTCATTTGACTAAAACACAGTTAAGATCATTATGTTTAAGATTTTACTGAAGAATCTTACAATTTCTTTCCCAGTGTGGTCATTTTACTTCCTGGTTGTAAATCGTGACATCACACTTGGGAATTTCATAATGGTTACCTAGTAACCACATTATACACTTTATATACACAGAAAAACACAGAAAATATATTTGATAACTGTTGGAGGGTCTGTCAAATACTTTTCCTCTATGGAAATGTTATTAATTTGTCTGGAATGTTTCACAGTAGGGCATTCAACCTTTCAATCTTCATGGAGACCAAATCAGACAAAATTACAAGTCAGATCTATGGAGACCCCGCTCACAGTCAAAATACCCGTTTTTCTATGTATTTTTGGGCTATAAAACCACCTGAAATTGAATACATGTCAGGTGGATCTGTTTAATGTCATACTGTGTAATTCCAGAGAAAGTAATGACGTATCCATAGAAACAAGCACTGACAGACCCTCTACCAGAAAAGTTACACAATGTACCTATGTATGTATGTATGTATGTATGTATGTATGTATGTATGGATGGATGGATGGATGTAGTATAGAAGAAGAAGAAGAAGAAGAAGAAGAAGTGACTTTATTGATCTCACACTGGAGAAATTCTTCTCTGCATTTTAACCCATCCTATATATATATACATATATTAGGAGCAGTGGGCAGCACACACCAGGGCGCCCGGGGACCATCTCCATGATCTTCTTGCTTCGGCTTGGTCAGGACCTAAGCAGGAGGTACCTATGGTGCATGTTTTGTGTTGATGGGGGAAACCGGAGTACCCGGAGGAAACCCACCCAGACACGGGGAGAACATGCAAACTCCACACAGAAAGGCTCGGGCGACCCGGGGATCGAACCCAGACCATGCATGCAAACTCCACACAGAACACACACAGAACGGCCTGGGCGACCCGGGGATCGAACCCGGAACCTTCTTGCTGTGAAGCAAGAGCGCTAACCACTCAGCTACCGTGCCGCCACGTATGTATGTATGTGTGTGTGTGTGTATGTATGTATGTATGTATGTATGTATGTATGTATGTATGTATGTATGTATGTGTATGTATGTATGTATGTATGTGTGTGTGTATGTATGTAGTATGTATGTATGTATGTGTATGTATGTATGTATGTGTATGTATGTAGTATGTATGTATGTATGTATGTGTATGTATGTATGTATGTATGTATGTATGTATGTATGGATGGATGGATGGATGTATGGATGTACTGTATGGATGTATGGATGTATGTATGGATGTATGTATGTATGTATGTATGGATGGATGGATGGATGGATGGATGGATGTATGGATGTATGTATGGTATGTATGTATGTATGTATGTATGTATGGATGGATGGATGGATGGATGGATGGATGGATGGATGTATGGATGGATGGATGGATGGATGGATGGATGTATGGATGGATGGATGGATCAGTGCTAATGATTTGGAAAAAAACACATATGCAGACAATTTTTATGATTCCAAGTTGACATTTTAAACATGTCCAGAATAATTGACAAAAAGACTGAAATATGAACTGAGAAACTAATACAAGAATCAGAATTCAGAGCATATTTGTACAGATCTAAACTAAAGGGTTAGCAGTTTAATGCAGAATAAGACAGCATATTTATTTAGGGTTATAGTACTTCAAAAATTGTAGCCTTTGTGATTTTGATTCAAATGCAGTTCATCTTGCAGCCCTATTTCCTGTTATATGCAACATGTTGAGGACTTTTTCACATTCAGAATAAATAGTTTTAAGTTGTTAATCACTATGGCAACAGTTCTAATTTCTTATCATTCTAAAACCCATGGATCATAGAGTTATAATACACAGTCTGAACCACATAGATGTATTTATGAGGAGACTGCATGGCGGTCACCCACTGCTCCTGACAAGTGCTTGAAGGGTCAAATACATAACTTGCCCTTTCTTGTCCTACACATCTACTGAGAGCATTCAGAAATAGAAGGATGAATTTTTAAAGTGAACTCACCACTAAATGGATTCCCCATAGAAAAGCACATTGGCAGCTACGACTACCGTACATGCATTAACCTCCACACATCACACGCTACATCGCAATATAGTGGTAGTAGTACAACACTATGGTCCAGTAAGCCTGTAGGGTCATGTACGCTCATCTCCAACAGGTGATTCTCTATAGGGCTGTTCTTAAATTCTGAATTATATTATATCTCAATTTGTGTGTGAATGGCAGGTGCCGTTTTTCCACTTTTCCTCAAACAACATTCTTGGAAACCACTAGATCCCAGCCTTACCAATGTCCCAACTAACTCCTCAGTTTGTTTATGTCATTGGAAGAGGCCTTACACAATGGTATACATGGGGGTTTGTTGACATGCATCCTGATGACTGCTCTACTGCCCTTATGTGGCAACTGTGTTTGCAGCCAGTACACTGCACATGCACATGTTTTAAACCACAGACAAGTTAATGCCTTATCTGGATCACGAAAGATAGCGCACCCCTTTGCTGGACTTTGTTGTATAATTCTGTTATACAGTGACGATATACATCTAAACCCAGGGCCAGTTCAGCTTCAGATCTTAACACCGGAGCCTCACACAATAATCTGTCATTTACATCAGTGTCTCATAGCAATGTGGCAAATGTGCTGGCAGATCTGCGGACTCCCATGCTCTTGGTGTCACTCGGTGAAGAGCCAGTGGAGTGACCCAGGATGTGTGCGCCGGATCTGGACTCTGAGAGTGACCCTCCCGCCGGACTGCAGACAGGGTTTTAGTTCTGAGAGCGAGCGCCTTGACGCAGCCAGTAACAACAGCCAGTAACAACAGTGGATCGGAGTCTGGCCCTGGTACAATTTCGCTTTCTCTTCCCGTACATTTCAACAAAGAATTAGAAACATTAGAATTAGACATTAGACAGATTCTAAACAATTAGAATCTGTAATACCCTCTAGAACACCTTCTGGAACAGCCTCCCACATGAAATCATATCATGTACAAATGATGAAAGGTTTACAAATGACCAAACAGACCTGTACACATGAATCTGCCCTGTCTGAATACAGCAACATAAACTGTAAATATGTAAATAGTGTATGGATGTGGTGACTGAAATCGAATGGGGCTAGTTAATATACATTGTATTTTATGCACGCCATTTATGTCACACGTGTCTGGGACCGAAGGAGGAAATGAGCAATTTTGTTATAACCTGGCACAAACATATTACCTTTTTGTGCAGGTAATTGTTTATATGCGCATTGTACCTGATAAATAAATAAATAAACTAAACTCACAGGCACTAAAATGAGGAGTCTAACCTGTGAGATGCACTTTAAACTTGATTAAAACAGTTGCTATAAAAGGAAAACATGACACACTCACTGGTAGTGCTCTCAGGGGACCCTTGGGCAGTGGCGTTCCTAGAGTGATTTGCGCCCTGGGCGAAAGCCACTCTTGCCCCCCTTCCCCCCAAGACAAGACTGTTGTCCATACAAACTCAATTCACAACAACTACATAACATAAAAACATTTTTAAAAAAGACCAAAGGCGCAATTATTTCACATTATAGCCATGTAGGCCAACAGCTATTTAAGAAAGCAAAAGTGCACTCCAGCAAAAAACTAAAAAAAAACATTTCGTCGACATTCGCCAACAACTCGTCCCTGTAGCTAAGCGCCATAGGACACGATAAATGTTTGAACGACCATGTATACAGCTTATGCCTTCGTTAACCCAAGTAATGATGATAGCAACAGTTTCGTGCTTGGGGGAAGGGCAAACATGCATCAACAATCACATCAGGAGAGTTTAACTAATACAACATCATCATCATTAAGACTAGTCGATAGCATACCTTTTTCTTTTGCTCGCTTCTCCTCCTCTTCTTTCCGTTTCTTTCGAAATTGGGCACCTGATGGCTTCAATCTTTTTCGGTCCATCACCGCGACTGTTTTGTCATACTGTCCACCGTGACCTCCTCAAGACACTGACCGAAATCCGAATGATTACCCCCCTGGCCCCTCCCCCTAAAACAAACTCTGTACTGTGCGAGAGGTCAGAGTCAGACTGTCATACCTGAACCATTTCGCGCTACTCTGTCTTCACGTAACTGTCTTCTGTCTTCACGTAACTGTCTTCTGTCTTCACGTAACTGTCTTCACTGTCTTCTGTCTTCACGTAACTGTCTTCACTGTCTTCTGTCTTCACGAGCCAGCACCAGCCCCCCACCCCCCGCACAAGGATCCGCGTGGATCCTTGCTCCGCGCCTCCGCGGGCCGCGCCTCCGCGCGCCCATGTGCCCGCGCTCCGCACCGTTTTTTTTGCCCAGGTGGACCCCGTGAGTGACTAATGATCAGTGGTGACATGGGTTAGTCAGGCGGGGTGGGTGCAATGGCCCAGATTTGGTGAAAATTGTTATTGTGAGTGTAATTTTGAGTGAATGGGAAAACTGAGTAATTAGTTTGAAAAACAAAAAACAAACAACAAAAACAAAGCAATGTTATGATTCCAGTCGGAAATATGGGTGAAGTGACACGATAACAGTAAATAAACACATAATACAAGATTTGAACTGGCTACCCTTTCGTTAAGGCAACCTTCTGTGCCACTGTTGTCCCTGTTTTTATTTATTTATTTATTTATGTATTTATTTATTTATTATTATTATTATTATTATTATTAGTAGTAGTAGTAGTAGTAGTAGTAGTAGTATTTTACCTAGTAGTTTGGTTTTGGTTAATGGGCAAGCACTCAACCCACTGTTCTACTGCTGCCCTCATTTCTTCTTTATTCTTTTACATTTGGTAAATTTCACAATGCCACTTTAAAATGTTCTTGACTTTGTAGGTCTCAAATGGATTTCTGAATTCAAAACTTCAACATGACTTTGGTACATTGACAAGTCTGAATACTGGCTACCCACTGGTTAATGGGCAAGAGCTCAAACCCACTGTTCCATTGTCGCCCCCTTTTCTTCTTGACTCTTTTTGACGTAATACTTCTTACATTCAGCTTCACCATGTCACTTTAAAATGTTCTTGACTTTTGCAGGTCCCAAATGGTTTTGTGAATTCAAAACTGCAACATGACACTGGTACATTCAAAATCCATCAAGCCCTTGCTACATACATGTTCTCTGAGTGTCCATGTAGTTTTCCTCAGATATGCACCATTTTCTTCACCACTGGCAAAACATACAAGGCGTGATAGACACATTAAGTGAAAACGGCGGATTGGAAAGTCATTGCAGAGCACATAAAGAGTCGGAACACGTCAGAAGTAATCCGGTGAAATGAATCGCCATTGTGATTTGTGAATTCATCTGAGGAGAGGTCCTTTGGCTTGTGCTAACAAAGGGCTTTATAAGTTGACATTAACTGGGCTAGGATGTACTGAGAAAGCCTGCAATGAACATTGTAAAGATAGTGTTATGGAGCAAAAGAAAGGAGCAGCTTCAGAGTCATAATGTTATTTATAGACGTGTGTGCAGGGGTCAGGCCTAAGGAGAGCGCTGTGAGGCATCTGTCAGATGTACTATGTTAAAAAGGTCCCATCTTATGCATTATATGTACATGATTTTAATCAAAAATCTTGCCTCGTTTGTTGTTTGTTTGTTTGTTTTTTCCTGAGAAGTTTGTAATTTTACTTTCAGGCAGCAGATATGACATATGTAAAAGTTCCATAACCTAGCAACCATAATGTTAACAAACTGTCAAAATTGCAGGTTATGGTAAGACTAATAACAATTACAACACTTTTATTTTGTCAAATGTAGGTTTAAACCATAGACTCTCTATATAAATGGACATAGTTAACTCTCTCTCCACCACATTATAAATAAAAAGTGTTTTGGTTCCATCGACTGTTTCTGATACACTTTACATTGACGAATTATTGCCCCTCTTTCTGTAAGTGCTGCACTAAGCCTTGTTATTTTGGATTTAAAATGTTTGTATTAACTTGCTCTACATGATCCTGGTGTTTTTATTTAGCTATTGTTTCTGTAAACAAATTCTATTCCTAATATGGAACTGGCTCCAAATTCTCCCCTGTAACTGCTAGCCTCATGAGCTTCATTTGACTGGAGCTGAATGCTATGGGTGATGTCACACTCCCTTAGTCCACTTCTTTATACAGTCTGCCAGAAAACTGCCAGAAAATTGCCTTCCTTGTGCATAAATTGATTTTGGAATTTAAAGGTTAAGATAAAGGCAGCCTTTATTGTCCTCATGTGCATTTGACTCATGCTTCAGAGCTACTGGGGCGCCTCATCAGGAGCCGTGAGAGCCACAGTGCTCTAGATCTCCATTAACTCATGATCTCCAAAGTTAATCTTGGTCAGGACCTGAGTTGGAGGATTTTACTTATTGTGCATGTTTTGAGCTGATGGTTTAAACTGGAGTTCCTGACCCAGACACGGAGAGAAACACAAACTCCAAACAAATTGGCCGAACAATCGGAGAATTGAACCTGGAACCTTATTGCTGTGAAGCGTGAGGATGGGCCATTCACCAACCCTGCTTTTGTATGTGTAGATGACAGATTCAGTTTTAAAACTCAGTGCTACTTCCTGTATATAATCAGAGAAATGGAGCCCATGATGCAGTGGTAACAATAGTGTATGTGCCATGTTTGAAACCACGACTGATGAGTCCAAAAATTCTCAAGACTAAACTTCATTTTCCTGACTTAGGCAGTGGTTAAGGCTGGTTAAGTTAGTTCTAGATATAATTTGGTCTGCCTCTTTGCGTCACTTAAATTCCAATAATGGGTATTTGATGTAAAATAGTTTGAAAACCACTGTTCTTTATGCATTATCAGAATCACTAAAGCTCTGTACTGGCAAACCTTAACCTCTTCCTGAAACATGTATTCAACTATTTTCCCAAGTGAGAAGAGAATAGTGGATTTATTTTTGAATTCATGAATGAAATACAGTTTTAGTGGCTGTTTGCTGGGAAAAATAGTTATATGAATGACAAAAAAAAAATCAGTTGATTAGAGCACTTTTGGTGTCTGGCTGGTCGTAGGCTGTGTAAATTGGACATTCCTGACCTTTGGGGTTCATGTTCTTTAACACTACTCGACATGGATATAATTGGCCTCTAGACATGACATCCTGCATTGTTACTTTTGACGTGTTACACTCCCCCTCACAGCTCCGTAAGGCAATCTGCACTCATTCAAATTTAGGAGATAAAATACGCCTGATACTACTTGGATTTGATTGAAACCATGATTATGATCTTGTTCCCATGTCCTCCGCTGCATCTCAAGCCTGGTCAAACGTGATATGCAACCTTTCCTTTTTTTTTTTCAGTGACGCATGTGAAACAAAGGAGCATATTGGTCACCTATCATTTACAAATAAAAAACTAATTTACTCCTGATCTGTAACTTGCCCTGGTAGCTTCATCTGCTTGTTTCCATGACATCAAATATGTTTTATGCCATACTTTGGAAGATTCCAGACCTGGCAGACCTTTCACCAGAAATGTTCCATATTGTACTTTTATGTGTTCAGTTCACCTCTTTGCTAAATAAGGTTCAGCATTTGCAGATTGTTGTGTGGGTCTACTCTTGTGCATGCCCTGTCAAATACCCACCAAACAACAATGATCATGATACATTTCAAACTCTAACATGGGTCGACGATTATTTTACAATATTTGGGAAGTGCTTCTCAGACGTTACAGTATAGAAAATAAATATTTGATCCCTTGCTGATTTTGTAGATGTGCCCATTAACAAAGAAATAAACACTGAGAGAGATAGAATATCAAGAAAATCCAGAAAATCACATTATAGAAAATAATACATTGATTTGCATTTCATTTTGTGAAATAAGTAGTGCTGTGAGGTGATTAAAAATGTATCTAATTAATTACAGGATTTGTAATTAATTAATCTAATTAATCGCATTTTAAGAATGTGTGAGAGAGAGCGAGTGACAGAGAGATGGAGAGAGAGGGAGAGAGATTAAGAGAGAAAGAGGGAGAGAGAGGGGTACAGATAGAGAGAGAGAGAGAGAGAGAGAGAGAGAGAGAGAGATTGTGAGTGAGCGAGCGATCGAGTGATCGAGTGAGCGATCGAGCGAGCGATCGAGTGAGCGATCGAGCGAGTGAGCTTGTCTGTTTTTCTGCGGTCGCTTTGCTCAATCATTTCCCAAATTCTGCGAGCATAGTTTGGTGGTTTGGTGGTTTGGGGAAATGCGCTCTATCACTGGTAACAATGGAACTTGTCCGGACGTCTTTATCGTTCAAATGATCCATCAGACTGGAGCAGCTTTGGTGATCGGAAAATTATTTTTGACAAAAGCTACAAATCGCTGCGTTCTTGTCGATAGTCCCGTCTTCGTTCTTTTTATAAATAAACTTGCTGTTCAAAGGCTCTAGCAGCAGTTTGCTTGTTGCACGCCAAATTTAAAATGTGAGGACATTGAATTGCCATTCATAATTAACTGTGTTAATTTTTATAACACGTTAATTTGCAGTGTAATTAATTAATTTAATTAACGCGTTAAACTGACAGCCCTAAAAATGAATATTTGATCCCCTAACAACCATTAAGAGTTCTGGCTCCCACAGACCAGTTAGACATTCTGAATCAACTTGTCACCTGAATTAGACTCCTGTTTTAACTAGTCACCAGTATAAAAGACATCTGTCCACAGAATCAATCAGACTCCAAATTCTCCAACATGGAAAGGACTAAAGAGCTGTCAAAGGATGTTAGGGACAAAACTGTAGACATGCACAAGGCTGGGATGGGCTACAAAACCATAAGCAAGAAGTTGGATGTTCAGGAGACAACTGTTCGAAAATTTAAGAAATACAAAATCATCATCAGTTGCCCTTGGTCTGGGGCTCCACACAAGGCAACAGAAGAGTGGCTCAAAAGAAGCACATTAAGGCCATGGAGAGCCGGTCTCTGGACCTTAACCCTGTAGAAAACCTATGGAGGGAGCTGAAGCCACAAAACCTTAATGATTTAGAGATGATCTGTAAAGAAGAGTAGACCAAAATTACTTGATATGTGCACAAACCTGTTCATCAACTACAAGAAACATGACCCCTGTGCTCGCAAACAAAGATTTTGCCACCAAGTACAAAGTCCACTGTATTTAAATTTCCCTATCACGTGCATGCAAGCTGTCAATCATAAATCAATCAGCTCTGTATTGTTGCTCCTGCTGTTCCTCCGACATCCGTATTTGGATTTCTGATAGCTGGACATCTGTTGATTGGCCTGGGATTGTCCATGATCTATCGCAAAATTTGTAAGCTGACAGCAAGTAAAGAGTCCCCCAAGCTGTCTGCAGCAATTTCGAGCCACTGTGAAGCCGTGGGAGATCTCGTGAAAGGAGTACATTAGAAAGTGGCACAGGTTGAGGACCTTTTGGAAGGGTTTCAACCGAAGGAAACATCTCGACGTTTGGATATCATCACTGGAATGCTTACAGAACTGTGCAAAAGCAACGCAGCGCAGTCTGTACGCCAAGAGGAACTAATGAGATCTCTCACGAATCTTCATAGGGATATGAAGATGGGGGTTTGGCAGAACCAGGGCTCAAGCTAAATTGCTCGCTCACCTGGGTCTCTAAAAATGTATTTCATCATGCTAAATTAATCCCCTGTGAAAATCTATGTCTTTCAATGTCTTATCTTTGTTTTGACTTGGTTTCCTTGCAAGAACACTCCCATGTGGCTTGTTATCATGGACTCTACAAAAACATGGCACACACTATTCGGACTATTCACACTGACATGATTAAGTAAAATGTTCCCTGTCTTTTTAGAAAGGTCTGCTCTCTGCTCTCGGTTTCAATCAATTTCATTGATCTCCGATCTGATCCCCCCCCCGTATGTTACCTATCCAATTGATTTCTGTCATTACATGTTGTATAATTGTATTGATTGTATTGCATCTTTTCTACTCTGCATCTCCCAGTCGGCGGCGCGTGCATGCGCAGCGACCCCTCCCCTACCCACTCTATACTGTCCTGCCTGGTTAGTGGGGAAACGATATTTCAAATTCACTCTATGTACATGTACATATGATTGTTTTTCGACAATAAGGCAAACTATGACTATTACTTTCTTGTTAGCACTAAAAATCAAATTTACATATTTTTTATTCCAATCAAAAACCTTGGAAATGAAAATATTTCTCATTTCAAAAAAACAGCAGCTCATTACCTGGGTCTCCATCCCTCCCCTGCACACCTTGATACAGAATCAAATTGTTGGATTTTCATTCCAATTGGTGCAGCTGTGATTTTACACATACAACTGTGCTGCCCACTGAAGACTTGGGGTTATGGCATGAAAGTAATTTATTTTATTCTATCGTTACTAAAGCAATACAAGCCCTAGAGGAGCTATTTCTGTACAAGCCCCATGACATCTGGTTATCAAACTTGGGACCTTCTCGCTGTGAGGTGATTGGGTTACCCACTCTGATTACTACATTACACAAACTGGATTCTTGTGAGCTTTAAGATATGTTCTAATATTGTTTCCTCCTCAAAAATGTACCCAGAGTTGTGTTTTGTTTCACTCACACGTTTCAGTAATCCAGGTTTATTAGTTTGTCTACATCTCCAAAGCTTGAAATCCTCTGTTCCACCTTGTGATGTCATATAGTGGTAGTTTTCAAGTTAACAGCTACCTCTTACCTTTAGCTCAGTAGAGATTGGCAATTCCAGGGCTGAAATAATCCATCTGATTCAAGTGAAGGTGTATGCACTTTAAAAACATGTGCAAAAAGACATGACGTCACAATGAGATATTTTTATTTGTCAAATAATAATTTCTGTGTACATTAGAGGAGTTTTGGCCCAGTGTACAATATGGTTTCTAGGTAAACCGGTACCTACCGGTTGGTCAGGTACCGGCTGGTTAGATCAACTGGTAAGTCACTGACTTTCCACCTGGGGGTTGTGGGTTCAAATCCCCCCCGGCAATGAGCTAACCAGTGTGGGTCCTTGGGCAAGACCCTTCACGGTACTGCCCCCCGGGCGCTGAAAAAGATGGCTGCTCACTGCTCCTGAAAAAAAGGATGGGTCAAATGCAGAAGTCAAATTTCTCCCGTGTGTCACTGTGTGTGAGACCAATAAAGGCTTTATCTAACAGATGATGTCATGATTTCCAACCAGAAAGTAAAATTTGAAACCTAAAAAAATGGCCAAACTGGAAAAAACCTAATAGCATTTGTAGCTAAATCTTAAACATAACAACCCTCATTAGTAAAATCAGTAGGACAACCTGTAATAGGCACTTGACATATGAGGAGTAGGGCATTTTGGAGTTACTAAATGTTAAAGGTGCTGTATGTCATTTTTACTGTCTCGAAAACTCCCTCACTTACCTTATGTATTCTGAGCATCCTAATCATTCACAGCGATAGGTTTATAAGCGCTTTTCACAACTTCCAGAGGCCAGAATTCATTTTTGTCACAACGGTAGAGCTAACAACAACAGCTAGCATGCTAACCAAACACTTCCTGATTCTCAGACCAAAAAAACAATCTGCTTTATAATTAGACTTATTTTGACCTGCATTTACAGCATACCTGAACTGGTGCAAGACCAGTTTTGCTCAAATACATCCATCTATCCATTTTCTTCCGCTTAGGGACTCCCAGACTTCCTTCACCACAGACAGCTCCTCCGGGGGGACCCAAACGTGTTCCCAGACCAGTTGAGAGACATAGTCCCTCCACGCTCGGAACACCTCCCTCGGGAGGTAACCAGGAGGCATCCAGAACAGATGCCTAACCCACCTCAGCTGGCTCCTTTCGACGCAGAGGTGCAGTTGCTCTACTCTGAGCTCCTCCCGTGTGACTGAGCTCCTCACCCTATCGCTCCCGCTCCCCATGAGCAACACCAGAAAAATGGAGAGTCCAGGCCCCCTCGAGGAGTTGGGTTCCAGAGCCCAAACTGTGCGTGTAGGTGAGGCGGATTATATCTAGTCTGTAACACTCAACCTCCCGCACGAGCTCAGGCCTCCCCCTTCCCAGAGCTAGTGTGTCCGGAGATCCCGTCATCGAGGCCCCTGCCTTCGACTGCCGCCCAGATCTCCCTGCACCAGCCCCTTATGCATCCTCCTGCGGGTGGTTGGTTAGATTCCTGGCCAATGCATAGGCCTTTCTTATGCGGCCAGCCGATTTGGGCTGGGATTTGGGCCGCACCCACAGGCCTTGCTCCAGGGTGGAGTCACGGTAATGCCAATCCAGGCGACCTAACTGGCCTTGCTATATTTCGTATCATAAGGGCTTTTGAACCGCTCTTAGTCTGACCCGTCCTCCAGGACCTGTTTGCCTTGGATGACCCTACCAGGGGCACGTCAGTGATCATTCGGGCACTCAAACCCCTCCACCATGTTAAGGTGGTGGTTTAAGGATGGGCTTTTCCATTGTAAAGTCAGTTGGAGCTGAGTCGATGAAGCCAGAAGCACGCTCAGTCTCACTTCCTATGTGTAATGTGGCAACTAATAGGTTAGCAGGTTTTTAAAATACTGGAGAAGTCTGTATTCTGGATCTGAGGCAAACCAAATAACCAAGCCTACACTGTAAAAATGACAACTTGAATTTGTTCAGATTACTAGGATTTTAGCGTTCATAGACAATAAAACTGCCAGTTGCATCGTACTCTGTCTCAAATTAGTAATTTCAACTCACTTTTGTAAGTTTCTGTTTAAAAGTTGATCTTAATTCATATTTTGAGTTGACATGATATACAAATTCAAGTGGACGGTAGTTTGGGCCAGGCCAACTAATCTGCGCATGCTCATTTGGAATAATCTGCCGTTGGGATCTGCTGCAACGGGGGAACCGGAGGAGTTTATCAGGGGTTTTCCTTGGGTTTGGCTTTGGAAAAGAAACGTCCACCATTTTTCCCCTCAGAAGCGCCGGCTGTCTTTGCAGAAAACTTTGTCATAAAGAGACTAACGAGACCTTTTGTCAACATTGATGTTGACGAAAACGAAATGAGACGTTATTTTATCTCCTCTTCGTGCATTATTTGCAGTTTTAAGTTGGTAAAATAGAAACTTGAACTTAAAATGATAAGCTGATTAGTGGGCGGCAGTAGCTTAGCTCAGTTGGTAGAGTGCTTGTCTAGTGATCCAGGGGTTGGCGGTTCGAATCCTGCTCTTGACGGGCTGACTGCGTGTTATCCCACCACCCGCGGGAGGATTCATGGGGGCTGGTGCACTGTGTTCTGGGCAGCAGAGCACTGCTTGGACTGCTGCCCCTGTGACCCAGAAAATGGAAAAGTGGAAGAAAATGAATGAATGAATGAATGAATGATTAGCTGGCACAATTTTAAAAGCTTAGTTGACATTATTTTAAAAGCTTAGTTTACCTAACTTAACTTAACAGCAATACTTAAATACTTAAAAATTTAAGTTGATACTCACAACTCAGAAACTCTGTGCAGTCAGTTGCCTTGAAAATTTGAGTTGAACTATTTATTTTTTACAGTGTAGATTATAGTCATAATTAGAGATATGTGAGCTGCCAGGACCCGCACCTGCTCTTGACCCATAACTCAGCATTAGAATATTAATGATAAATGAAATTGTGCACTCTTGGCTGCTAAGTGGAGCGAGAATTTCAGCACAGTATCTCTCCTGGCAACGCACTGGTGTCGTGGGTGACTTTTGCCCATACACTGGAGATACACAGTGGATATTAATCATTACAGAAAGATGCCAGCTACCATAAGGAGGGGCTTTGGTGATAACTGGTGAATGCTCTCCAGTGGGGTTATAGGGAGCAGGGGCAGGATCCTTATAGATGGAAAATACCAGAAGCTGTGCAGATGGGTCACGACTTTGAGGCGCAGTTAACCTTTATGGCATTTGGCAATTTTTCCAAATGTTTATGTTAACAGTTGAGAGAAAAGCACAGGCATCTTACCCATCCACAAATGCACAAAACGCATACCTTTTGCATGTTTTACACAACCAAAATAGTTTTCCTGCTAAATTAGACTAAATTACAATTTACATATTAAATACATAATATGTCAATATAGCCCTTATTATTTTTATTTTTTCACTGCTGGCTTCTACCCAAACCACAGTGCTGCTTTGTGATTGGTCAGTGGGATCCATTACATGCAAACTCTTCTGCTGGAAATAAACAAGATGGATTTTCAAGAGTTTGTAAGGTCAGAAACATCATGAGAATTAATTTTGGCGAGGCTAACATAGCATTTTTAGTGGTCACATCAACAAGATTTTCAATACAAATATTTTGTTGATTGCAGAGGACATTATTTTATCTAAATAACTGCAGCCTTTGCAATTTGATTGCGATATATTGTGCAGACGTGCCCTTAAGCACCTCAAACTCTGGAGAAGGGTCTCTGAGTGATGCACTGTGTCTGGCTGGAGCACCTAGTGGCCCAGTTACAATGCGGAATTGGTCCATTTTGTGGAGACTACAAATAGGCCTGGACAGCTGTTTGGCACACTTTACTCAAGAGGAGAAAAGACTCTGGAGTGGCTGGTTGAGGCCTCTTTACTCTGCGGGGACACTTCCTCTCGTTGTCCCTGCTGTAAGGTGGCTGCTTGTTTTCTCGCTCCCTTAACAACTGCTCTGCGTCTCTCTCGTCTTTGCCCATATTTCTCCTTGTGACCAAGACGAGTAGAGCGGCTGGATTGCAGTGAGTTCCACAAACAGATACTGGAGGCAGGATTGACGTGGTCCACAGTTTTAATGTTTTTCCCAGTTTGCACAAAAAAAATATAAAGTGCTCACGTGCAAAGTGCAGTGCAAAATAAGTTCTTCTCCAGCAGCAGAGCAACGAATGACAGAATACAGGTGGCTTAAATACGGCTGGGTAAAACCATAAAAACTCCAAGGGGTGTATAATTAACATTAGCTGTTTAAAACTAAGTTAAAATCCTCCAATAAAATACCCATCATCAAATAAACCATATGAAACCCACATACAAAAATAAACTCTTAAAAACCAAACACCTAATAAAATATAAAGTGAATAAACCCAATTAAAATAGGTGGCATTTCCTCCCCCCGATGTCCGCTGTCTTGAGCTGGCCCGGAACTCTTAAACGGTGTCTGGTCCCCCGGGGAATCTTTTGGCCAGACACCTGGACATGAGACACAGGTAAGTAAAACCACAACTCAACCCACGCATACCACTTTCACACTTTAAAATATCCACATCCCACACACGCAAACACACACAAGACACAACTAATTTAAAAAGTGGCACATATTGCACATTGATTGTTCTCGTTTGTCTCCGCAGACCGGCGGCCACCACCGGCGGCCAAGTACCCGCCCAACCGAACTCCGCAACAAACGCTAAAAAAGTTTTCAAGAAATACTTTAAAACAATACAAATGTGTGCAATCTTATATGTGCAAATTAGCGTATCTTGTAAGTGCTCCGTGCTCTAAAGGTGCAATGTAAATATATATAAAGTGCAAAGTCTATGAAAGTGCATGTGTGGATACTCCTTCAGTAATGAACGGCCTGTTCGTTACACTCCTGTTGGAGTAGATTTTCGAATTCTAAATTATGGAATTGATAAGCTGGTCCCGCAGCTCAATTGGGGTTTTTTTTCACGAAAAAATGTGGGTTCGGGGACCGCTGACTCCGGACGGAACTATTTACTCTTTGGATTTTTGATGGCAGGACATCTGAATTGGCCTGGGGGATGTTTTCTGATCCATCGGAGAATTGAAACGCCAGCAGTGGACAAAGAGCCCCCAAGCTGTCGGCTGTCATTTTACACCACAGTGGAGCCGTTGAAGACCAGGGAAGGTACTACATCAGAAGGTGACACAGATTGAGAACTGTACCATCTCCAATCTGTGGATACCCCACTGACGCTCGGATACCATCATGTTTGTGGAACTGTGCGAAACAAGCGTCTCAGTCTGCAGTCATCTACGCGCCAGGAGGGAGGACTGGGAGTCGCATGGCCCTGCTTGGTGACATGAAGTTGGGGACTTTGCATTACCAGGTCTCGGACCAATTGTCTGTTCATTTAAGTTCTAAAGTGTATTGATTATGTACATTTTCCCTAATTGAATCATTCTCCCAAAAAATCTCTGTGACTACAGGACCCTTTGTTTTGACTCTGCTCTCTGGCACTCAACACATCCCCAAGCTCACAGCTGTGCTCATCACGACACACTACATTCTGAACATGTTTTCTGTAAACACTTTGCCCTCTCACGTCTGCTGCCTCAGTTTGTCAATAATAATATTTCTCTGTTTTCCATCTCGCCCCTCCCTTCCTCCCGTAATGTATTTCCAGGCAAAAAAAGACCTCAGTGTTTACCGTTCCACTGTATTACATCATATGTGTTTGTGATTACTGTTATTGTATCTGCATTTTCTATTCTGTTCATGTTCTGCTATCGCTGATGAGAGAGGTGGGACCACTCTGCTGCTTTAAGGTCAAGACACCCTTCCATTTCCAATCTCATCTCGTTGTAGAAATACAATGACAAATAAAGCTTCCAATTCGTAGAGAAACTGGCCCAAACACCAGGGAGTAATACTTGTTTGGACTCTGTGGAAACATACTGAACTATGGTTTAGGGTTGTCAAAAGTATCAAAAATCAGTTATTAATCAATACTACAACTAGTATCAAAACTAGATACTCATTTGAGCATGTACCGATACTAAAAACGTTGCTTTTACAGGACAGAAATTAACCTTACCTGAATAGTTTTAGAATGATCTGGAGCTGTATCAGAACAAGTCTAAGAGCACATAGACCAGTATACACCAATGGAGCACTATGGAACCTACAGGACCACTGAGGGATTATTAATATGGTAATATAAAATAAATTACAATTATTCAATGTTGAAAATGTCAGTTTATTATCTAAATAGTGTTGTTGTTGTTGTTGTTGTTTTAATCATTGTAGTATCAATTGAGTATCAAGTATATTCCTTAGTATTGAGGAAGATGGAGGAGCAGCTGGCCCAAAACAACGCACGAGGTGGAGAGGACTGAAGAACATCTCTGGACAGAGTGGCAGAGGGACAGCTGACAGTGTTCAGCGCTGGGCGGACGAATTAAACTGTTACTTTAACTCCCCCCTCTTCACACCTCCCCGGACCAGTGGCCACATCCCCCTCCCCCTTCACATGGACCCAACCCAGCAACATCCAGGGGCAGGACATAGAGACTGTAGACAGTTTCAAGTACTTGGGTGTTCACCTTCCACAACACCGACGCCCTGTACAAGAAGGGCCAAAGTCGCCTCCACCTCCTGAGGAGACTGAGGTCCTTTGGAGTGTGCAGGCCTCTGCTCAAGACTTTTTATGACTCTGTGGTGGCCTCTGCTCTCCTCTACGCTGTCGTCTGCTGGGCCCCGAGCAGCACAGAGCGGGACAGACAGGAGGGCCAGCTCCTGTGCTGCAGAGGGCCACCTCTGACCCTCCGCACCGGACTGTAGAGGAGCTGAGCAGCTCCTTCAGCAGCCGACTGCAGCACCCTCAGTGCAAGAAGGAGCGCTACCACAGATCCTTCATCCCCACCGCCATCAGACTGTATAACTCCACTGTAGAGTCCAGACGTGCAATATTTTCTATACTCTCTTTTATCTTATTTTTATTATTATTACTATTTGTCTGCTGCACTTTCTGCTCAAACTTTCTTTTGCACTAAACTGCCTGAAGCTAATGTGGCAAATGAATTTCTCCTGTGTGAGGTCAATAAAGGCTACGTCCACACCACAACACTCCTGGATTTTTTTTTTTTAATGCGGGTTGGAAAAAATACACGTCCACACATGTGTTGGCTCTGTAAATATTTGCGTCCAGGCGAAAACGGAGCTGAGTGAAAACGATGTAATACATATGCCACACCGATATGTGGCGCTGTAAACGGGAAAGAGCCAGAGCCCCCAGACACGCAATACTACAAAGAGTGCATGCGCATAAAGTCCTTTCTCTTCCGTAAACAAGCAAACACAACAAGATAGTATTGGCCATCGCACGCACAAAAGCTCACTCGTTTGGAGCGACGATGAAGTGGAGTTACTTCTGTGGGTTACGCTGGATTACAAAACACAACAGTATCAGCATAACGTCGACTGGGAGTCCTGCCCAAGGAAATACTCGGACATTATGTTGGCTTTTCGGCGAGAATATACAACCGGGGACCATCATATATAGGACCAGCTATATAGTTGTGTGAATTTGTGTAAAGAAAACAGAAATGCTTTTATATATTTTTGTGTGTGATACTGCATGTGCCTTTGTAAAAGGTAAACAGACCCCCCAGGATTTCGTGGGCATTTTTTGTGATTGTTTCGGGCTAAAATGCCTGAATTTGCGGGAGCTTTTCCAAAAAGTTGCGATGAAAGTTGCGGTGCTTTTAAGGTTTTTGTTGCGATTTTGTTGCGGGAGGAAGTGAGGAAGCGATAAATAGCTGCGATTTTTGCTTTTTGTAATTAAAATTGAGTAATATTTTGAATACTGAGTTATTACTGACAAAGAATAATACAAAGACACAGAGATCACAGATATGGTCCTAAAACAACCTTACCAACATCGAAAATAAATGACTACTAGGAGGGGAACTGTTTCGCCTGGTCTTTTGCTGTTATTTTTGTGGGCAAATGGCGCCGCAGACATGTTTCTTTGTCATTAGAAGCCGTGTCCCAATTCCCAGAGTGCACAGTTCGGAGCGTGTCCCGAAGGGCATGTGCGTCACACATTTCGACAGAACACCGGCGCAACGACTGCTGTCCCACTTCTTTTTTGTCCCATGCGCAGTTAACACGCGGTCCGAAGACCGCAGTCGTTAAGCGGTCCGCGGACTGCAGTCAGGGCTGAGCAAGTGTGCACCTCCTTGACTGCAGTCTGAGCCCCCTTCGGGCCGCGCTCCGAGCTGTGCGCTCTGGGAACTGGGACACGGCCGCAGTTTCGTTTGTCACACGGAAGTAAAGCAGAATTTTGCGGCTTCCAAACTCAAACCTTTTAGCCGCCGAGAATATGAGGTTGGGTCCTATGGCTCGCAGATTTGTGACGCGCAAAGAGGAGGCTGTGGTGACAGATACGCTGAGATCCAGATATGTTTTGTGCATTTATTACAAAAAGAGCGCACACAGCTATGAGAGCGCAGCAGGATGAAATGGAACTCATGAAAACAGCAGGATGAACAGATTAACGTGAAAGATGAATGAATGGTTTGCGGTCAACAAAAAATACGACTACACCCCAACCCTGACTCTCTCCTCTGTGTGACAGGTGAGCGCGCGCTTTTACACGCACACACTTCCGTACGTGCACACACCCACACTCACGTGACCCACCGCCTCTGCCGCACACACACACAAACGCACCGTGCACCTCATCTCAGTTATGTCTCCTACACAGAAGGAAGTTGGTCGGCGTTCAATACGTCGTCGATGATTGGTCAAAATTAGTAAAAATTGCGGAAAAGTTGCGGTGATTGGTCAAAATTGCAACACCGCCCTGAATTCGCGGGGATTGGCTGAAGTTGCGTTGAAGTTGCAAATCGCAACATCGCGAATTCCTGGAGGGTCTGGGTAAATTTTCATTAAAAAAAAAAGACAAGAAATGGTTGCTCTTTTTCTTTATTTACAGCACACAACACACTCAAATTGGTATGGGCTCCTCATTGTCCACTATCTGCCTTTTCATTGATGGGTTCTTTCCAGTTTTAAATACAGTAATCCCTGGTTTATCGCAGGGGTTAAGTTCCAGAAATAACCCGCAATAAGAGAAATCCGCGAAGTAGGACAACTTTATATTTTACAATTATTCTACATGTTTTAAGGCTTTTAAGGCCGGGACATGACGCGCACCAACCCCTTGGAGAAGTGCGCGACACGTGCTGCCCTGTCATGGATTTATCCACGATGAGGGGTTTATCGTAGAGGTAAGATCCGGCCTAAAAAATCCAGCCTGACCCGACCCGGCCCGCGGGTATTAAAGCCCGACCCGGCCCGAGCCGATTTGCAGGCCCGAGCCCGAAGCAAACCTGAAATTTCATATTTTATTTGTGAGGACTCGGGAGGAGGAGGGGTGATTTATGATAACAAATTAAAGCCTGTCTTTTGTAACGAAATCTAAGTTAAACACGACTGTATAAACATTTACATCTTTTATATTTGTTTCTGCAGAGGGTACATTAACCGACAATTTTCCATCATTGACGGATTTTTTTAAGAGTTGACGGGAAAAATTTAAGGCCGTCCGTCATTTTGACGGGTTGAAAATTGGGCCATAAACCACAGCAGCAGGTTTTTTAACAAGTACAGTAGGCAGTTTCTGCTGGACATAGGCAGAACTGGCCAGCACAACTCCCTGGACACTGTACTAGAGGAGAAGCTGGCGCGCTTCGGACTACTCCGCCGGCCTGCTGCTAATGCTGCTAACGCTGCTACACCGGACTCGCCTGCCGCCCCCCGCCCGGAGAGGAGACGCCGCAAGCGGTGTGAGAGGAAGCAGAAGCGAGGCAAGCGCGGCGGTATCAGAGCTAGGCTAACGGCTAGCCCGCACCGGCCGGCCATTCCATCCATTCTCCTCGCCAACGTGCAGTCTCTGGACAATAAAATGGACTACATCAGACTGAGGGCTGCCCAGCGCGACGTGAGGGAGTGCTGTGTTTTTGTTTTTACGGAAACATGGCTCCATGACAACATCCCGGACTCAGCGATACGCCTGGACGAGCTAACATGCTACCGCTCGGACCGAGCTAGCGGTGTCCCCGGAGTTAAATCCCGCGGAGGGGGTTTAATAATTTTTCTTCGGGACACTTATTGTCGGGACGCTGTGGTGGTATGTAGACACTGTTCACCCCTAGTGGAGTTTATGATTCTGAAGTGCCGGCCTTTTTATCTCCCGCGTGAAATCACGGCAATATTGCTAGTGGTGGTTTACGTCCCCCCATCACCGAACAGCGCTGATAGAAGGGAGGCACTGTATGAGCTGTATAACTCTATTAGCGAGCAACAGACTGCTCACCCGGACGGATTTTTTATCCTTGCCGGGGATTTCAACCATGCAGACCTCAAAACTGTCATGCCACAAATGCATCAGCATGTTGATTTCCCAACCAGGGGAAACAACATTTTGGACATGGTTTACACTACACACAAGGGAGCATACAAGGCTTACCCCCTCCCCCACATAGGCCTCTCTGACCACATCTCTGTTGTGCTCAGACCGGCATACAGACCCCGTGTGAGGGTCTCCAGGCCGGCTCTGAAGCAGATCCAGGTGTGGCCAGAGGGGGCCTCGTCTGCACTACAGCACTGCCTCGGTACAACAGACTGGGCAGTGTTCAAACAGGCCGCCACATACAACAATCACACTGACATTGAGGAGTACGCAGACACTGTGACCTCCTACATCACCAAATGCATTGGTGATGTCACACACACAAAAACCATCACCACCAGGGCTAACCAGAAGCCATGGCTGACAGGGGAGGTTCACAGGCTGTTGAGAGCCAGGAACGCTGCCTTCAGAGCTGGGGATGTCCCCCATCTGAGGGCAGCAAGAGCCAACCTGTCCCGTGGAATCAGGAAAGCCAAACACAGATACACACAGAAAATAACCGGACACTTTAGAGACAGCAGGGACACACGGAGTCTGTGGCAGGGCATCCAGAACATCACGGATTACAAACCCTTGCCACAGACCTGTGACAATAATATCACCCTGCTCAATGACCTCAACAGCTTCTTTGCACGGTTTGAGGCAGGAAATGACACCCGGCCCCAAAAAACTCCACCACCTCCCCACGACCAGCCCCTGTGTGTGTCTGCAGCCAGCGTGAAGAGGACTCTCCAGGATCAACACCCGCAAGGCTGCAGGCCCGGACAACATTCCTGGTCGTGTGTTGAAGGACTGTGCAGAGGAGCTCAAGGATGTCTTCACAGACATCTTTAATGCTTCTCTGAGCCAGGCTGTCGTTCCCTCCTGCTTCAAAACCACTACCATCGTTCCCGTGCCAAAGAAGCCCACTCCGGCCACTTTTAATGACTATCGCCCTGTTGCACTGACCCCCATCATCATGAAGTGCTTTGAACGGCAAGTCATGGCAAACATCAAATCCATCCTCCCCCCCACCCTAGACCCATACCAGTTTGCATACCGGGCCAACCGCTCTACCGAGGATGCAATCTGTTCTGCACTTCACCCGGCTCTCACCCACCTAGACAATAAAGACTCGTATGTGAGAATGCTGTTCATAGATTTCAGTTCAGCATTCAACACTATAATCCCACAGCAGCTCATTATCAAACTAGACCACCTGGGGCTTCAGACCTCACTCTGTAATTGGCTGCTGGACTTCCTCAGTGAGAGGCCACAGGCAGTGCGGGTCGGCGGAAACACCTCAAGCTGCATTAGACTGAGCACAGGAGCCCCCCAGGGCTGTGTGCTCAGTCCGATGCTCTTCACTCTGCTGACCCACGACTGCTCACCAGCGTTCAGCACCAATCACATAGTGAAGTTTGCGGACGATACGACTGTGGTGGGTCTCATCTCTAATAACGATGAGACAAACTACAGGAGTGAGGTGAGCCTTCTGACCCAGTGGTGCAGCAATAACAATCTCCTTCTTAATGTTGAAAAGACCAAGGAGATTGTTGTTGACTTCCGGAGAGGCCCCACCCAGCACCCCCCACTGTCCATCAATGGTGCTGCTGTAGAGAGGGTGAGCAGCACCAAATTCCTGGGGGTGCACATCAGTGAGGACCTCTCCTGGACAGTGAATACTGTATCACTGGCAAAGAGGGCTCAGAAGCGCCTCTATTTCCTCCGCAAACTAAGGAGAGCTGGAGCCCCTCCACCCATTATGACCACCTTCTACCGAGGCACCATTGAGAGCGTCCTGACCAGCTGCATCACTGTGTGGTACGGGAGCTGCACTGAACAGAACAGGAAAGCCCTGCAGCGCATAGTGAATGCAGCTGGGAGGATCGCTGGTGTCTCTCTCCCCTCCCTCCTAGACATTTTTAACACCTGGCTCACCCGCAGAGCGTCCAGCATTGTGGGTGACCCGAGCCACCCCGCACATAGCCTGTTCAGCCTCCTGCCCTCGGGGAGAAGGTACCGGAGTCTCCGGGCCCACTCCACCAGGCTTTCAAACAGCTTCATCCACCAGACTGTCAGGAGGCTGAACTCACACCCGAACTCACACCCGAACTCCCACCTTACCCATCTCCCACCCCCCACCCCCCATATTGGCATAACCTGTATTCCATAAAAGACATATCACTCTAGACACTTTAACCCTCCGGTCGTGTTCGTCTCCAGCCCCCTACTTTAGTGTTCCCGGTCAAAATTGACCGGTCTGTTTTAACTGCTCTTAAATTAGCACAATTTTTTTTTTTTCACCACCAATTTTTTTATTAAACATTCTTTAGTTGAGAACAATGTTTCAAAGTAGTGTCTAACAACAATTTATAGAAGTAAACATTAAATAACATCAGTGAAAGTACAATTGGGCACTAAAAATGAACTACAAAATTAACATATAATACAAAAAATGGAAAACCAAACACCAAACTTAACTGTGTGTGTGTGTGTGTGTGTGTGCGTGCGTGTGTGTGTGTGTGTGTGTGTGTGTGTGTGTGTGTATTCATGCACATGAGTGGCATGTGACACTCAGGTCAGAGTGGGCCTTGCAAACATAAGCATGACATTTGCAGCATGTCAGGCTCGTTTTGATGTCTCTAGGGGCACAGAGGCCACAACGCTTCCTTTTCTGCCCATGTCCTTGTTGGGGAAGAGCAGCCAGGGCTGGAGCTTGCATGCTCCTAACCAGACTGGCGGAGGCTGGTGTGCGGGGAATGTGCTGGCATCGCTGTATAAGAGGAGTCACCAAAGCTTTCCCCAGCTCTGCGAGGAAAAGTCTCCTCTTGAAACTTTTCCCCTGATTCCAGGTTGGGTCGACTGCTGTCCACACCACATACGCGTTGAAAGCTAACACATCCAGGATGTTGTGGAACAGTGCCACAGGCCAGCGAGCCGTCATCTGCTTACAGGTGTATGTACCAGTAAGCTGCAATAAAGGAGCAATAAATAATAAGAGATTAGGAACAATATTCAATCTGTCGTACACAAAATGCTATGATTCACTTAGATAAAAATAAAATAAAATGCATGATGAGACTTTATATTACCTTATCAAGGCAGTCAACACCTCCCTTGTTCTTGTTGTAGTCCTGGATCATCAGGGGCTTCCTGTCCTCTGTGGCGCTGATAGCGGCGTCTTTGTGTACTGTGCTCATCAGGATGACATTTCTGTTCTTCTTGGGAACGTATCACACAAGAGTGTGAGTGTCAGTGAATGCAAATTGTGATGAGAGTGCCTGTCTTCCTCTGGTCGATACCAGCGCAGGGGGAAGTTCGGGCTTGTTCCTCACTGTCCCTACCATGGTGAGCTTTCTTTTCAGTAGCTCCTGACCAAGAACATGTGATGTGAAGAAGTTGTCACGTGTGATATTATGCCCTTGGAGACCGGTTGTCATGTCCAGCACAACACGCATGCCCTGTTTTTTTTTGGCCCTTCCAGTACTGGGTTTCCCCATGTACACCTGCATATTCCAGGCATAGGTGCTGGTGTGTGTGTGTGTGTGTGTGCGTGTGTGTGTGTGTGTGTGTGTGTGTGTGTGTGTGTGTGTGTGTGTGTGTGTGTGTGTGTGTGTGTGAGAGCTGGGGCAGTGTGTATGGGGATGTTTTTTGTATGTTGAATGAATTTACTCTGGATACCCATTCATTTCCTATGGCGGCCACTTTTGACCGGGAACACCACAGGTGTAACAAGGTTGATTAAAACACTCAAAATTGAATGAAACAGGTGATCATCACTTTTATCTGTTCAAGTCCACAGTGTGGAGGATATCATAAGGTCTTGGGGTAATCAGATGAAAAACATAATATTTATGAGTATTATAAGTTGTAAAACGGTCAGATTTGACCCGAACACGACAGGAGGGTTAAAAAACTGCTGCTAAGGACGACTGTTGCACTGTTGCACATTTACATTTACTACTGGATTTTACTCCTGTTGCACTGTTGTTTACTACTGTTATTGCACACTTACATTTACTACTGGAATTCTTAGTACTGTTGTTTACTCCTGTTATTGATTTTTACCCCCGTTGCACTGCTGTTTACTACTGTTATTGCACATTTACTACTGGAATTTTTAGTACTGTTGTTTACTCCTGTTGCACTAGAATTACTACTGTTGCACACTTATTTTTATTTTATCTTAACTCCTATGCACATTCTACTGCACATGACCAAGTCACTGCTGTATCTTCCATTGCACATTTTGATGCACACTGCACACTTTGGAAATCTGTATATAGTATAGTTTATTTATTATGTTGCACTGTTTTAAGATTTTAGACCGTAGACTTTAGTTTTAACTTTAGATCTCTGTCTTAGATAGTTTTTGTTGTGTTTTGTCTTCATGTTGTATTTTGTACACTGTCTTTTTGCACTACTTGGCCAGAGAGAAACGAAATTTCGATTCACTGTATGTTGAACACATATGGCAGAATTGACAATAAAGCTGACTTTGAACTTTGAACTTTGAACAGCAGTACGTCCTTAAGAATCTAGCGCGGCACTTTAAGAGAGAGAAGCAGAGAGACAAAGAAGAACAATGACGGGTGGATAATAGACAGAGACGGGAAGGAGTTCCTCACTCTTACCGGTGCGTGTTTGTCTTTTCAGTTCTCCTGTCTTTAGTTTATCCTTAACTTCTTGCTCCTCCATATTGGGGATACCAGGTCAAAATAGATGCGGACTTGCGGAGGGGGAGATTATTAAGAGGGCGGCGTTCACGTGTGCAGAGCTCTGGTTCTGCGGCTCCTGTTTAGTAGTTAAATAGCAATTACATTACAGCTCCTTCTCTGTTTTATCCAAATTATTTATTTTAAAACAAGTATTCCTTAGTTTAGTATCCACACATCGTTTTAGTATACATTTTTATAAACATATATTTATTTTTAAAAAGTCAGCGAGAGAGAAGCCCGGCCCGACCCGACCCGAAGCAATGATTGACAATTTCGGGTCGGGCTTAAGATCTTACCTCTAGTTTATCGTGGATAAATCCGTGACAGAGCAGCACGTGTCTCGCACTTCTCCAAGGGGTTGGTGCGCGTCTCGTCCCGGGACGTGGCAATGCTCCTCGCGCGTCTGGCGGGGCTTCCGGGGCCGTGTCTCCCCCACGCGTCACTATTAATACATTTTGTTGAAAATCTATGAAAGTTTGAGTGTTTAAACGAGAGACAAATATGAGAAAATGCAGCGCGAGGCCGCGCGTACACCAGGGCTGCGAGCACGAGACTGCGGCGCCGGACCGCGTGCTCTCAGCCCGAGCCACAAACCGAACACGCACAAACAAACGCAAAAGCCGCACGGAGTGATTTAATCCTGGTTCAGACCTGGTCCAGTCCTGGTTTAGTCCAGGGCCAGTCCAGGTTTAGACCTAGTTTAGACCTGGCCTAGACCTGGTTTAGTCCTGGTTTAGTCCAGGGCCAGTCCAGGTTTAGACCTAGTTTAGACCTGGTCTAGACCTGGTTTAGTCCTGGTTTAGTCCAGGGCCAGTCCAGGTTTAGACCTAGTTTAGACCTGGTCTAGACCTGGTTTAGTTCTGGTTTAGTCCAGGGCCAGTCCAGGTTTAGACCTAGTTTAGACCTGGTCTAGACCTGGTCCAGTCCTGGTTTAGTCCAGGGCCAGTCCAGGTTTAGACCTAGTTTAGACCTGGTCTAGACCTGGTTTAGTTCTGGTTTAGTCCAGGGCCAGTCCAGGTTTAGACCTAGTTTAGACCTGGTCTAGACCTGGTTTAGTCCTGGTTTAGTCCAGGGCCAGTCCAGGTTTAGACCTAGTTTAGACCTGGCCTAGACCTGGTTTAGTTCTGGTCTAGACCTGGTTTAGTCCACGTTTAGTCCTGGTCTAGTCTCTTAGCCAATCAGGACGCAGAACACAATGTTACTGTAACCCAGGTGGAAAATGCTGGTTTTATTTTGCCTGCCTTGCCTTTGTGTTTTTTGCATTGCTGGTCACTTTTTTTCCCGCTGCGGTGACGTCATTTAGTCACGTGGGGCGGTCGGCCAATCACGGTCCTTCTTTTCGTGACGTCACGGCATCATGTGACACGGCGCGGCCAATCGCGTACATTCATTAGGGTGCTGCGATTTTAGTGTTAGACACGGTGGGGAAGCAAGCTGAGTGACGAGGCACAGGTCTGTTAAGCTATTTTCTGTTATTTAATTGTGTAAATCCGCTGGATTTTTATTGTAGCACATGTTATGTTGTAGGAGCCCCTTATCTGGTCCAGAAGCCAACTGTGATACTGGGTGTAGCATGTGTTATTGGCGGAACTAGGTGAGTCAATGCATTGTTATGCTAATATAGCCAGCCACCGCCATTCATTATCATGGGCGCGGTTATCACCTGTGTAAGTAAACTTTATGCCTGGTTTGGTCAAAACTAAACAGTTTTAAATAACAATGAATAAGCTAACAAGCTAGCATAGCTAATGTTTTGCACTTTATATAATTGTGAATATTTGTTTATATTGTAATACTTTTTATTGATAAATTGTATTGACTTGAATGTGTGCACACTGACACTGAAACTGACATGACATTAGCTTACTATTTATGGGGTTAATGTTAACATTGGACCTTTGGCCCTGTTATCCAGGCCAGGTCCAGGATGTACTAGAACCCGGAAACAATCTACAGAGCTACGGAGTGTCGGAGAGCCGCATCCTTCCGCCGGGCCGGTAGGGGGCTCTTAGTAGCCCACTTAAACCTCACACCCCACTACGCTCACCTCATCGCCCACTGAACTGTTCAAACAACTCACCCAACTTCCAGTGTACTTACCGTCCTCTGGATCCCAGTGAACTGTGGGCGGGTTGGGGCTTTTGTTTTTCCCTGGTGCAGTTAACTCACTACTGGACTCTCAATACTGCAATTATATATTGCCGGATCATGAACTTTGAACTTTGAAGCGCTTGTATATATATTGAATGGCCATTCACCTTGTTTTGTTTCCACTGTACATACATGTCTGTCACTGTAAATAGTTTCACAATATATGGTACCAAACCAAAGCAATCTCCGTCTCCTGCCACTCCCTCCTTGAGCCGAATCTTAGTCTTCTGGTTGCTAGTCCATTACAGTAATATATATTCCATTATTTGTACATTGCTCACTAACTGCCCATTTAGGGTACTTTTCTGTGAGGCAGTTGCTACATAAATCGCATACAACCCTCCTGGCTAGCTCGCCACGATTTATGTATTATTATGTATTACATTGCAGTTAGTGAGCAATGTACAAATAATGGAATATATATTACTGTAATGGACTAGCAACCAGAAGACTAAGATTCGGCTCAAGGAGGGAGTGGCAGGAGACGTGAGTTTGGTACCATATATTGTGAAACTATTTACAGTGACAGACATGTATGTACAGTGGAAACAAAACAAGGTGTAATGGCCATTCAATATATATATACAAGCGCTTCAAAGTTCAAAGTTCATGATCCGGCAATATATAATTGCAGTATTGAGAGTCCAGTAGTGAGTTAACTGCACCAGGGAAAAACAAAAGCCCCAACCCGCCCACAGTTCACTGGGATCAGAGGACGTGACAAGTACCACTGGAAGTTGGGTGGGAGTTGTTTGAACAGTTCAGTGGGCGTGAGGTGGCGTAGTGGGGTGTGAGGTTTAAGGGTGGGCTACTAAGAGCCCCTACCGGCAGCGGAAGGATGCGGCTCTCCGACCTCCGTAGCTCTGTAGATTGTTTCCGGGTTCTAGCTGCCATCCTGGACCTGGCCTGGAATGGCAGGGCCAAAGGTCCAATGTTAACATTAACCCCATAAATAGTAAGCTAATGTCATGTCAGTTTCAGTGTCAGTGTGCACACATTCAATTCAATACAATTTATCAATAAAAAGTATTACAATATAAACAAATATTCACAATTATATAAAGTGCAAAACATTAGCTATGCTAGCTTATTAGCTTATTCATTGTTATTTAAAACTGTTTAGTTTTGACCAAACCAGGCATAAGTTTACTTACACAGGTGATAACATCATGATAATGAATGGCGGTGGCTGTATATTAGCATAACAATGCATTGACTCACCTAGTTCCGCCAATATATACATGCTACACCAATATCACAGTTGGCTTCTAGACCAGATAAAGAATCTCCTACAACATAACATGTGCTACAATAAAAATCCAGCGGATTTACAATTAAATAACAGAAAATAGCTTAACAGACCTGTGCCTCGTCACTCAGCTTGCTTCCCCACCGTGTCTAACACTAAAATCGCAGCACCCTAATGAATATGCCGCATTGGCAGCCGTATCACATGATGCCGTGACGTCACGAAAAGAAGGACCGTGATGCCGACCGCCACGTGACTAAATGGCGTCACCCTGCAGAGAAAAAAGTGACCAGCAATGCAAAAAACACAAAGGCAAGGCAGGCAAAATAAAACCAGCATTTTCCACCTGGGTTACACCCTCCCCCCTTAAAATCATGCAACTCCGGTGCATGTTAAACTATATTGACTTGGGACATGAGGTCGGACACAGGGGTGTTAAAAGCTTCGCCGTAGGCATCGGCTAAACTGTGGAAAAGCGTTTGCACTACAGAGATAAGCGGCTTGCCTAACGCAGAGTACTGCAAGCGGTTGGGCGGTTGTCTCTCTCGTGTAGAACGACGGATTAACTGATCGGGTTCAACGGCCTGTGCTGCATCCCTACCCTCAGAATCTGAAATAGAGGCGGGATCTTCAGCAGAATTAGACGCTGATGTTGTCGCACTGGGTGATGTCTCTGCTGGGCACCCGAGGTCTGAATCTTCCTCAGATGGCCTCATCTCAGGAACGACAGGGACTTCCGGCTCTGGTAAGTATTCACCTGGTTCCACTTCTCTTTCTTCCTCAGGTTCTCCAGAGACATACTCCTCTTCCTCCTCACTGGACGAAGACGGATCATCGGCATCAGACACGTGAGAGGACTCTCCAACAGGTAAGTTTCTTCCAGGTAAGTAAATAGATTCAGGAACTGTACTGCTGCTGGTTGTAGATATGGCAGGAAGAGTGCCTTCAACTTGGAACCTGACAGGCTGTGACATTGGGACATGAGGAAAACTCCACTCCTCCTCTTCACTCAAACACTCCTCTGCATTCATAAGTGGCTTCTTCTGACTCCGAGTTTGAGGTCGGCGTACAGTAGTTGCAGATGACAGTTCCGGCTCTTTGCTCTCAGGTAAGAATCCGCACGGCAGCAAGAGATCTCTATGCAGAGTTCGGGTTCGTCCTGATGAATCAATTTCAGGTCGAACGGTGTAGACAGGGAGATCTCCAGCACGGTTTACAACAACATAAATGTCCCTCTCCCACTTGTCCTCCAACTTGTGCTTTCCTCTAAGGCGTACGTTCCGGACGAGCACTCGATCTCCTTCTTCCAAGACAGATGGTTTTACACGTTGATCAAAGCGTACCTTGTTCCGTTCAGCTGATTTTGCTGCATTCTTGGATGCCAGCTGGTAACTCTCCTCCAGCCGAGAGCGAAGGTTCTGCACATATTGGGAGTGCGAGGTCGATGGTGCATCTCTAACTGGAAGGTCGAAGGCTAGGTCGACAGGCAGCCTCGGAGAGCGACCAAACATGAGTTCATACGGAGTATAGCCCGTCACTTCATTTCTGGTACAGTTGTATGCATGGACCAATGGCTTTACATACTCCTTCCTTCTTCTGCTCTGGCTCCAAGGTACCCAGCATGCTCAGCAGTGTTCGATTGAACCTCTCGACAGGATTCCCACGAGGATGGTATGGTGTGGTCCGGGTTTTCTCAATATCAGCAATGTCACAGAGTTCTTTGATGAGGTTGGATTCAAAGTCGGGACCTTGATCTGTGTGCAGACGCTCGGGGATGCCGTAGTGCACGATGAAGTTCTCCCACAGACATTTAGCAACGGTCTTGGCCTTCTGATTGGAAGTAGGAATAGCCACAGCGTACTTTGTAAAATGATCTGTGAGGACAAGGATGTCTTTGGTGTTACTTCTATCGGGCTCAAGCGTCAGGTAGTCCATGCACAACAGTTCAAGAGGTCGGCTGGTTTTGATATTCACCAGAGGTGCAGCTCGTTCAGGCAGTGCTTTCCTACGAATGCAGCGATTGCAGGTTTTGATCTTGTGCTCCACATCAGCTGCCATTCGTGGCCAGAAGAAACGTGATCTCACAAGGTCAAGGGTCCTCTCCACTCCCAGGTGGCCCATATCGTCATGGAAACTGGTAAGGACCATGGGACGTAGCTCGTCTGGTAGCACTAGCTGAAAGGAGATGTGGCCTCCATCCTGTCGCCTCCTGTACAGAAGGTCATCTTGGAGCTCAAATCGGTTCCACTCTCTCAGCAAAAGAGGAACATCTGGCAACTCTTTCCGAACAGTGGGAGGAATCTTCTCACCAGTCTCGAGTTGGTAGATCACTTCTCGTATGCTGGGGTCTTCTCTCTGCTTCTCTCGGAGATCAAGGTGGGACATTGATGGCACAACTGGCAGTCCTTGGTTAGACTCATCGGAGTAGTTGTCTGGAATGGCTGTGACGGACATGCTCAACGACTCAACCAAGGTGATGCAGTTTTCTAAAGGATTTTTAAAACATGAAACTCTCAACAGGCAACTGTGGCAAATGGCGGCCACAACATCTGGATCGAGCTGAACTGCTGTGCCTGGATCAACATGGTCATGGGCGAACTGGTTGACCATGTCCCACTCTTTCTGACCGTGGGCATCAGACGGCTGAGGATGGGGTTTTCGGGAGAGTGAATCAGCATCTTGATTTTGACGTCCAGCTCGGTATTGCAGTTTAAAATCGTATGTGGACAGCGCCGCAAGCCACCTGTGGCTGGCAGCGTCGAGCTTGGCAGATGTCAAAATGTAAGTCAGTGGGTTATTGTCTGTGATGACTGTGAAACTGGAGCCATAAAGATAGTCGTGGAATTTTTCGGTGACGCTCCACTTTAACGCCAGGAATTCCAGTTTGTGAGCTGGATATCTGGATTCACTTACAGACAGTCCCCGGCTGGCATACGCTATGACACGTAGCTTTCCATCTTGCTCCTGATACAGTGCAGCTCCAAGGCCTGTGGTGCTAGCATCGGTGTGCAGGATGTAGGGGTCTTTCGGGTTGGCAAATCCGAGTACTGGGGCAGTTGTGAGTCGGTCGATCAGTGTCTCAAAAGCATCTTGACAATGAGATGTCCATCGTTCATTGAATGGCTGTTTGGCATCGTGACTGGGCTTGGGAGGTGGTTTCTTGGTCTGTCTGCGATTTGGGCTGTAGCCTTTAGTCAGGTCATTCAAAGGCTTAGCGATAGCAGCGTAGCCATGGATGAATCTGCGGTAGTAACCAGCGAATCCCAGAAACGATCTCAATTCCTTAAGTGTCTGCGGAACCGGCCAGGATTTCAGCGCACTTATCTTCTCTGGGTCTGTCTCCACACCGTGCTCCGAGACAATATGGCCGAGATAACGCACAGATGTTTGAAAGAATTTGCATTTCTCTGGTGATAACTTCAGGCCATAGTCTTTCAGGCGCTGGATTACTCTCAGCAGCCGGTCTTCATGTTCTTCCAGGGTGTTGGAGAAGATTATCAAATCATCTAGGAAGACAAGGACTTCCTTCAGGTGTAAATCACCCATACACCTCTCCATGAGTCGCTGGAATGTGCTTGGCGCATTGGTTACCCTTTGTGGCATTCGATTGAACTCCCAGAAGCCCAGTGGAGTCACGAACGCGGTCTTCGGTTTGTCAGCTTCTGCCATTTCGATTTGGTAGTATCCTGACTTGAGGTCAAGGACACTAAACCACCTGGAACCCGTGAGTGCCGAAAATGACTCCTCCAGATTTGGGAGTGCGTAAGCGTCTTTGATGGTATGAAGGTTCAGCTTACGGTAATCAATGCACAGCCGTACATCTCCGTTCTTCTTTCGGACGACCACAATTGGTGAAGAGTAGGGGGACTCTGACTCCCTGATCACTCCTGCCTCCAATAATTCACGCAGATGGTCACGGACAGCCTCGATGTCGCGAGGGTGGATCGGCCGAGCTCGATGTTTGAATGGAGTATCATCGTGAAGGCGGATGTGATGTTTGACTTTGTTGGTTCGTCCGAAGTCGAGGTCGTGATGAGAGAATACTTCTGAAATCTGTTTGAGCTTGGAGATGACTCTGTCTTTCCACTCCGGAGTTATTGGAGAATCTCCAAAGTCGAACTCCAGCTTCGCTTCAGCTTCCTGGTGTGCATTGGTGGAGACACACTGGGACAGGATCTGGGGTGATACAGTGAGTTCTGCAATGACAGTCAGCGGCATGAGTGTGATTGTCTGTTCAGATTCATTGGTGACGATGATCGGGAGCTTGTATGGTGAGTGACTGGGCAGTGTTACCAGGCAGCTCTTCACACAGAGTCCTCCAGGCAGTGGCACAGTTGGCTGTTCTAACAGAGCACGCTTGTTGGCTGGTGGCGGATTGGCACGGATGGAACCTTCAATAGCCATGGTATGGCCTGCCGGGACCTGGACAGGTGTTTTACTGGCCAACCTCACGTCTTCGCTAGTCCCTTGAGTTTGTTGGTGCCGGAGCTGGAGTAACTGGAGCACTGCTTTATAGCCATGCTGAGATGGTTTGTAGCTGACACTCTCACTCTTTAGATGTTGCTCATAAAGCGGCTCCAGGGTGTTCATTCCCACCAGGATCTGTGAGTGGATCCCTGGTTTGGCGTCTGGGATGACCAGAGCAAGGGTGTGGACATCCATCTCTGCCCCAATGAACTCTTTCGGAAAGGTGACTGTCATGTCAATGTATCCTAAATATGGCACTTCTTGTCCGGCGGCT
The DNA here is from genome assembly GCA_036785185.1 of Paratrypauchen microcephalus. Lineage (NCBI taxonomy): Eukaryota > Metazoa > Chordata > Actinopteri > Gobiiformes > Gobiidae > Paratrypauchen > Paratrypauchen microcephalus. The sequence continues at coordinate 787,995 of JAVJIX010000058.1, read as the reverse complement.
CCTTCAACATGCAGCAGTTCACATAGTGGCTTTACAGGTTGATTTGAGAAATGATGATTGTAGATTGATACAGGTATTGTTGTGACTTGTGATCCAGTGTCTAGCAAGCAAGAAAAATTCATACCAGTGATGGTAATCTGGCCTGTACATCTGGATCCAATCAATCCTCTCGGCAGACGGGTCGTTTCAGATGAAGTGGAATGTGACTTGTTGCTACATTTCACTGTTGGCTGCTTGTTGGGACGTGGTGGGTCCTCAGCAGTTCCCATTTGTCCCTCAACAGGAACTCGCTCTAGTTTAAAGACGAGTTATGGTGAGGGTTTCGCTGCCATTTCTTCTGTTTCTCTGTGAACTGTTTCTTTTTCAGGGCTACGAGTGCTGGGTTCGGATCGCTGTCGCAGTGGGTCTTTATGTGTCCATCTTCACCGCAGTTGTAGCAATAGCCTGGCTTGGGTCCTGCAGATGAAGGTTTGTGGAGAGTGTGGGTCAGTTTGCTATTCTTGTTGGAAAGAGCAGACTTCGATGTGGCAGGCTGCTTCTGACCGGACTGGGCGGCCGTGAGGGATGCCAGCTGCTTCTGTATGTCGGCTAGCTGTTGGGCGAGCTGTTGCGTGATGTTAGTCAGTGCATCAACCTTCGATTCTTCTGAAGTAGCGTAAGCGTATTGGGCATGCGCCCCGGCTCTGGCTTTTGAACCGAGGTGCTGCTTCATACGCTGAGCTTTAGAAGCTTCTCTGTCTTCTTCAGTTCGAAGTAACAGCAGGAAGTCAGAGAAAGGTGGTGGGTTAGACTTGCGTTGTTTTAACTGTAGTTCGGAGATCAGATTGTTGTCCCAGCAGCCACGACAAAACTGGTTTAGCAGGTGACGGTCCACATCATGAGCTTTCACTCCTCCCCTCTTCAAAGCCAACACAAGTGCAACTTGCAGGCGTTGCAAATATGCAGATGGCTTCTCCCCAGCATCTTGAAACATCTCCATAAACTTTGCATACAGTTCATCTCCATCTTGGACTGTTCCATACGCAGAGTCCAGGATCTGGAGGTAAGTCCTAGGTAGTGTATCTGGTTTTAGGTGTTTTACCATGTCTGCTGCTGGCGGGAAAAGGCTCTCAACTATTCTTCTGGATCTTTGTAAATCAGATATCGCTGGATCCTGAAGCAGCAGGTCGACACTGGAGCGCCACGTTTCAAAGTCTGTTTCGTGTTGTGGTCTTGGAGTTCGGCCTGAGAAGGAACGGAGTCTTACAGCAGAAAGATGTGCAGCACTGTCATCACTGTTCATTATATGTTCAACCACGTAGTGTTGGACCTTGGGTGGATTCAAATCAGGCATTGGTGGTACATGGGAATCATAATGGCTCTGTGGCATTTCCTCCTTCACACCCTGCTGTTCTGCGCTTGTTGCAGCTTGTGGCCTGAAGGTGGCAGTGTTAGGCATTTGTACAGAAGATGCAGCATGGGGAGGTGATGACATCACTCGGTCACCGGCATCTGGCTGGGGCTTCACAGGTGGTGTGTGGCTGAGCTCGGTGATGGACTGGCCCAGCAGAGACATCACCCCTTTAAGGACCTCTGCATAGTCTTGTCCTGTAATTTTAGCCAGATTCTTCAGTTCACTCAGATAATTTTGTGTCTTAACCTTCCCTTCAATTTCCGAGCATATAGTAGACAGATCGCAAATGTCATATGTAACCTTTTTAGTGTCACAACTGTAAGTGTATGGCAAAATCTCTCTCAATCCAGTTAACGCACTTCCTGAATCAAACTCAACTACAATCATATCCGCAAAGACGCAGTCAACCTCGTTAATGGCTTCAACTTTTGAAATTTTTCCATACTGGCTCAGAAACGCAATGACTTCTTCATCTGATTCACTATCTGCAGTGTATTTAATCACCACCGAATTGGGAATCTTTATGCCATGTTTTGCCAAAACTTCCATATTTACACACAATGTCAAATCACTATTCACACAGTCCGTTTTGCTCATACAACCCTCCTGGCTAGCTCGCCACGATTTATGTAGCAACTGCCTCACAGAAAAGTACCCTAAATGGGCAGTTAGTGAGCAATGTACAAATAATGGAATATATATTACTGTAATGGACTAGCAACCAGAAGACTAAGATTCGGCTCAAGGAGGGAGTGGCAGGAGACGGAGATTGCTTTGGTTTGGTACCATATATTGTGAAACTATTTACAGTGACAGACATGTATGTACAGTGGAAACAAAACAAGGTGAATGGCCATTCAATATATATACAAGCGCTTCAAAGTTCAAAGTTCATGATCCGGCAATATATAATTGCAGTATTGAGAGTCCAGTAGTGAGTTAACTGCACCAGGGAAAAACAAAAGCCCCAACCCGCCCACAGTTCACTGGGATCCAGAGGACGGTAAGTACACTGGAAGTTGGGTGAGTTGTTTGAACAGTTCAGTGGGCGATGAGGTGAGCGTAGTGGGGTGTGAGGTTTAAGTGGGCTACTAAGAGCCCCCTACCGGCCCGGCGGAAGGATGCGGCTCTCCGACACTCCGTAGCTCTGTAGATTGTTTCCGGGTTCTAGCTCGCCATCCTGGACCTGGCCTGGATAACAGGGCCAAAGGTCCAATGTTAACATTAACCCCATAAATAGTAAGCTAATGTCATGTCAGTTTCAGTGTCAGTGTGCACACATTCAAGTCAATACAATTTATCAATAAAAAGTATTACAATATAAACAAATATTCACAATTATATAAAGTGCAAAACATTAGCTATGCTAGCTTGTTAGCTTATTCATTGTTATTTAAAACTGTTTAGTTTTGACCAAACCAGGCATAAAGTTTACTTACACAGGTGATAACCGCGCCCATGATAATGAATGGCGGTGGCTGGCTATATTAGCATAACAATGCATTGACTCACCTAGTTCCGCCAATAACACATGCTACACCCAGTATCACAGTTGGCTTCTGGACCAGATAAGGGGCTCCTACAACATAACATGTGCTACAATAAAAATCCAGCGGATTTACACAATTAAATAACAGAAAATAGCTTAACAGACCTGTGCCTCGTCACTCAGCTTGCTTCCCCACCGTGTCTAACACTAAAATCGCAGCACCCTAATGAATGTACGCGATTGGCCGCGCCGTGTCACATGATGCCGTGACGTCACGAAAAGAAGGACCGTGATTGGCCGACCGCCCCACGTGACTAAATGACGTCACCGCAGCGGGAAAAAAAGTGACCAGCAATGCAAAAAACACAAAGGCAAGGCAGGCAAAATAAAACCAGCATTTTCCACCTGGGTTACATTACACTATAAAAAAAATGTTAAACTATAAGAAGAAGAAGAAGAAGAAGAAGACTTTATTCATCCCTGTAGGGAAATTATTTCTCTGTCTTTGACCCATCCTTCAGGAGCAGTGGGCAGCTCGTCTTTCAGGCGCCCGGGGACCATCTCCATGATCTTATTGCTCGGTTTGGTCAGGACCTCAGGAGGATTTTACCTGGAGCATGTTTTGGGTTGATGGGGGAAACCGGAGTGCCCGGAGGAAACCCACCCAGACACGGGGAGAACATGCAAACTCCACACAGAAAGGCCTGGGCGACTCGAGGATCAAACCCAGACCATGCATGCAAACTCCACACAGAACACACACAGAAAGGCCTGGGCGACCTGGGGATCGAACCCGGAACCTTCTAGCTGTGAAGTATGAGTGCTAGCCACTCAGCCACCGTGCCGCCAAAAAAATGAAAAAGAAATGAAAAAAAAATGAAAAAAAAATCCGCGAAACCGCGATAGAGCGAGGGTTCACTGTACGCGTTTAGCTTTGAATTGGCAAACATACGTGCGTCGCACGTACTGCCAGGCCACTTCACAATTACGTCCATAAACCGGTACCTGTAGTCACAGACTGCTTGTATGTTTAGGGAATGTTTGCCCTTTCTGTTGATGTAGTCCGTGGCGTTGGATGGCTGCTTTATTTCAACGTGGGTCCCGTCGATCGCTCCCAAACATTGTGGCATGCCATGTACACGACGGAAGCCCAAAACAAGCTCCTCTGCCTCGGGTTCTGTGAAAGGCAGCTTGATGTATTTCGGGCTGAGTTGAAGAGCAATAGCCTTACAGGCCTGTCTAACGATGACGGAGACAGCCTGTCGCGACAGTCCAAATGAGTTTGCCGTTTTTCGTAGCCTTCCCTCGTCGCTCAAGTAATAGAGCGTAATGGCGACCTTCTTCAACGTGTCGACTGCTGCTCTCATATTCGTTGTTTGGCCTTCGATATGAGGACGCAGTTCTTCACTCAGGGCCACAAGAGAAGCTCTGGACATCTGGAAATTCACTCTCCATTCATCATCCATGACAACGCCATTGACGAAGTCGTCCCACCAGCTACTCGTTCTCCCAGGTCTCACCCAAAATCTCCTTCTGGTGGCCCTTCTTGTTGCACACGGCAGCAGGCTTAAAAGAATCCCACGTGCGTAATAGTGCATGCGTCTCCGCTGGTGTTGCACTGCATAGTAGATCAATAGGTTTTGATGCAACAGTGCAAATAAACTTGTCCGCATAACAAACTCAACTCCATTGTCCGCCATGGTTGTTGTTATCTGGTCGTTACCTGCAAAATGGGCAGGGTTACCTTCAGGTCACGTGATGATGACGGCATCGCGACGTCATTGTTTTCCCAAAAGTCGCGTTTTGCCCGCCCACACGACAACACGACCTCCGGTGTTTTCAGATTTCTCCACTCTGGAACCCGTTTTCACCCACTCAAAACGCCGGCGCCGTGTGGACGAAAAGCCAAAACGAATACAAACTTCTCCGTTTCCACCAAAAACCGTTGTCGTGTGGACAGGGCCAAAGTCTTATCTTATCTCTTATTTTATCTTAAATCAAGTTTGAAATGTTAGTATCGTGACAACACTACGTGAAAAGTCCCTCAGTCGTCCAGGTAGAATCCATGATAACAGGAGAAGTTCAATTTGTCAACTGGACAAAGTTTGTTTGGTTGAACAAACTGATGATGATGAATTTTCAACCAATGATGAATGAATTTTCAACCAAACAAACTTTGTCCAGTTGACAAATTGAACTTCTCCTGTTATCGTGACAACACTACGGTGGGCTTACATTTCCCTGTGGAACAATGACGTTTGGCAAAGGCTCATTTATGCTCCATTCCATGCAATATTATTCCTTTGTATTCTTTGTGTACTTTGTAACACTAAAGATGTGCTGAATGAAATTGTTAACACTGTTTAAAGTATATGTATGAGCCAATCTTACCTTTAATATAGTGTTTAAACTATAAAATGTCTGTCTTTCTCTTTAAGGAGTTCCTAGCTGTTTTGTTTTTGTTAGTTATATCATGTTTGCAAAGCCCTAAGCTTGAAGACTTACACATTATAGCACATAAAGATAGGGCAAGATCTCATAACACAAGATTGTGAGATAAAATGACCTTGAGAAGCTATAGTGCCAAGAAGCAGTGCTAGAATGACAGTAAAAATATTAAATAAAACAGCTGAAGAGCCCAAAAGTGTGAACTGAACACAATTTATATATATAAATCATGTCAAAATCTCCTCTCGCTTTCGTGAATATCATGTCTCTTCTATTCTTACGGGAATGGTCTCCTCTCATCTCTAGCTCCCTACTGATCGTACTTTACTGTTACAGCCATCAGAAAGCACACGCTCCTGGTTAGGCCTTGATGATATTTTTTCTTTATTCTTCTGGATTGTCTGTGTGAAGACGGTCACTGTTCTGCATGGCAACGCGTGAAATGTAGCACACTAGCATGTGGTGTGTAGCGTGTTTACAGTTACACGGCACATACCAACAATTAAATTAAGCTATGGGCCCCATACGCTCCGGTGAATCTGGGACAGGCTCACAGGAACATCACTGAACCAGATCACTGATTGTTTAGGCTACAAAGGAGAGTGGAGATGAGGCAGTTCGTGTTTACTCGGAGGTGGACTGAGGCGCTCTCATACTTAAAAGCTCCAAAGTGCTTCATTCAAACCACTGCCAAACACTTGTGGTCATATGAGCTTGGGTTTTCATCAATTGAAACACTTTTTGATGATGTCATTTCTACTTGGAATTACGTAACACGGTAACAACAAACAAACTATTCTGATGGACCTGAGTGGTTTTCACACTGCCACTATTAGGCTGGACAAGTCCATGTGCCATGTGTTTGATTGAGTGCAAATACAGCAGTCACTGTGATGTGCACCTGTCAGAGAGCACCTGTCCCAGTCTACCCCTCATTTTGATCACAAAGTGCTTGTATCGTTTGTGTGTAATGAACTCTGACTACAGAGCTGCTGTTTGGAAACTTTGAGCCATATTGAATCAACAAGTGTCTTCCTGCCTCCTCTGTCTGCACTAAAGTCTCTGTGTAACATTCAGAGGAGAAAACTTCAGTTACACCTGTGTTTCACCTCACTGTTTAAACACAATGAAAGACCAGTGCATAGTGCTATGATTACATGTGCATGTGCACATGTGCATGGGGCTCTGGTCTCTTAGACCACAGTGTGATGAAGATACGTTCTTTGGTCAGATGGTGTTCTTTCACACAGGTCCTGGAGCAGAGTTTGAAGAGAGCGGTGTGTGTGAAAAAGGACTGGACCAACCGTGAGAGTAATGAAGTCTGATGTGCTGCTCTGAGCTGCATCAAAGAACACACTGGTGAAACAATACTCTCGTTTAGTTTATGGTCCTCAAAGGGCACATTTGTTTTCACTGTTGCTCAACACTGTTTGAACTCACATCAGAACAGGCTTCAACGTGCAGCAGACCAGCCACCCAGAAGAATACAGTCAATATTTTTAGGCTTTGCCGCCGCCTCACTACAGAAGAATGTTGATTTACAGAAATATAGAAACCGATACTTGCTCCTGACAATACAAATGCATGCTTGAATGCTTTGATGTGGCCTGAATATTACTCATTAATAATAGCTCACAGTGGCACAGATGCTTATTACTAAAGCTTATTTTGAGTCTTAACTGTTGTCCTTGAAATAAAGAGGTAGATTTAATCAAACATCACGGCTGGTAATTTTGTTCAGGATATTTATTTTTGAATAGTCACAACAGGTGTATGATTTGTACAGTTTACATCATGATTAATGATCTGCCCTGAGTAGTGTGTTAGTATAAAATAAAACTGTACCCTGAGCATATAAAGCTGTGCTTTTACAGTTTGAAAATGGGAGCTACATCACAACTCAACCTGTGCTACTGCCTTAATGTTGTATGTGTCCTGTGAAAGCTCAGAAGCTCCATAATTCCCTCACTGAGCTGCAGAAGCTGCACTAGCACTGACTCATGATTGGTTGAAGGAGTTGGGGTTTAGGCGGTGACCGTTCAGATCAGAGAGAGGTTTAAACCAACTGGATTTCAGCATTGAAACTGGCAACCCCAAATGACAGTGTGTAAAAAGCTACTGTATATTTGACCATGTCTACCTAGTGTTAGGGGCATAGTTGGGACATGTTTATGGAATTTAAAATGAAATACAGTTCCTTCAGATGACCTTGATGAATGCCATTTTGTCTTTTCCCTTTTCACTCCACATAAAGTTGTTGAAAACTGGTTGTTGCTAAATGGTTTTATTGCTAAGATGAGACAGGCAAAGCTTTACATTTCAGCCGCTGTATCTTTAGCTCAGCCTGGTGCACAAACAGGAAAATGGAAATGAGCTGCTGCTAAAATACTGGGGGATCGTGCTAAAACACAAGCAAAGCATAACGCCACACCTTTGATTGAATACTTTGGGGATCCTGACATATTGGACATACTATTTCAGCATTCGTAAAGACATAGGTGATGTGGACCACGTGGACTTCCTAGTTTTGTATTTTAATAAGGGCGGCACAGAAGGGCAGAGCAAGGAATTTTGTGTTGAAAAGTCTGCGAAATGTTTTGAAAAACCCCTGAAAAACTCTGGAGTGTCCTGTGGTGGGAAGCTTTGTTCAGGGGTGCAGATTTGTGAACGGTACAATGCTCATGTTGATGGAAGACGGGATGTGAAGACGGGAGAGTGGAATATAACTTCTTCAAACTTTCTGGGGTCTCATTAACGTTTAACATGGAATTCTTACTAACATGTGCATACAGACAAAACACAAACTTCTGCCGACTTTCTCAAATGGAGCTCAACAGTCCCGCCCAGTTTGAAAATCGCTCTTGTTCCAGAATTCATTTTCGCATTTATTTTTATTTTTTACCAGCTATGTAGTAGCCCATAGCATTGTTTCAAGTCTAAAAAGGCCATTTAAAACACAATATTTGGAAACATTTTTTTAAAATAACTTTTACATTTGATGTATAATGCAAAATGTATTCTTCCACTTTAAACCATGTTATAATGCTGTTCTGTCTTTAAAAAGAGTTGTGTTTGGTTTCATTCACACCTTTATTCTTAGTCTGTCTACATCTCTGAAGCTCAAAGTGCTCTATTCTACCTTGTGATGTCATGTAGTGGTAGTTTTCAAGTTAACAGCTCTACCTTTTACCTTTAGTTCAGTAAATTTTGGAGCTGAGAACATCTAAATAATTCTAGTGAAGGTGGAAGGAGTTTAAAAACTTTTTTTTCCTGTTTGAGAGAACTCAGCCTAAATATGCAGGGTTTGGGTGTTGTGTGTGAATGAAACAAAACACAACTTGTGTATGTTTTTGAGAAGGATACAGTGACGTGGATCAGAAAATAGCATCATATGGGTCTTTTAAATGTTGTCATCATTAGTAACCACAGAGCCGATCAGCCCAAGATGACCAACTCTGACCTCTCTAAATTTCCATATCAGGTAGTTTTTATAGGTCACAAATTTAACATTGAAATTCACACGCCCACACTTTCTAAATGAGTCCCTTGTACTCTACTGTTGCACTCTCCACCTGCACTGGGCTACACCAGCCTACAGGGGGCCCCAAAAGTGCACTTTGTCACAGCCCCAGAAAACTGGGCAAGTGATAATGGTGTAAAGTGAAAATGATGAGGATTTTGTGAATAATCCAAAAGTAATATCCTGAAGAACATGACTGCTGATTTGTCTCTAACACAACACATTCTCTGTCGTCTTGTTTCTTGTCCTCGTCTCTCTTGGTTTTGGTGAAAGCCCCTTTAGGATCTCCACAAACAGAGAGGGCTTCTGAAAGCAGAGAAGAGGAGAGAGGGGAGTTAAAGAGGCCATTTTTTGTCAAAAAAGAGAATCCTTCCTTGAACAGGAATGGAGGGGTCAGACACTATTTGTCTCCCGTCTATAATTCCATTCTCAAACCTAAATCAAAACAAACAAAGGAAACAATAGGGGCAGCCAGATCAGGTCCAGAGGTGTGAAAACACCCTTTATGGTACTGAATGGGTGTTGGCTAAACTAGACGCCAGACAGAAACTGTAAAACAAAGAGGTGATAGTTTCATAGTAATTTCATTGTAGTGAGCTCCTCCCTGCAGCGAGATATAAGCAGTGTCCATCAGCACTCTGACCAGAACTGACGAAGCCTCTCGGATGAGCTGCCAAACGTTTTTGACCAAATAAACTTTGTCCAGTTGACAAATTGAATTTCTCCTTTTAACATGGATTCTACCTGGACGACTGAGGGACTCTTCACATAAAGTCAAACTGTGCTTCATATTTGGCAGTAACTGTGCATCTGTGTAATCTTGAGCTATTACACATTTAACTATTCATAAATTAGACATTTTTTATTTGATTAGTAATAAATAATGAACTGTTCCACATTCAAGATATGTTCACATCATGAACAAATTATTTTTAGGGAGTTATTATTAGGGAGTGTTTATACTTGCATAACCTGTACTGCACCAATGTAAACAGTGTAAAGACTGAGGAATGCAGCCTTTAGATCCAAGGAACAACTCAAAATGTCCTTATTGTGGAGTTTGAAGACTCATGATAAAGCTGCCCTGGGTAACTGTTCAGTATGGCCTCAAACTTTTCTGTCTCCATAGAGACAAGCTGGTTACTTTACCAGGCCAAATTACAAGTCAAATCGCTCACAGTAAGAACACATGTTTTCCATGAGATTTTTGAGCACTACTAACGCCTGTAATTCATTCAATTCTAAATACGTTTACTGCTTTATGTCTCAGACTGAACTCAGAGCTTCTGCAGTGTTTGAAAGCTGCACTTGTGAAACCACAGGGAAGTTAATGTGTACTTCCTGATTATCAGCTTTCATCTGTATTATTGTCCCAAAGGGAAATTGATTTGCATCAGTGTCAGGCATACAGTAGAATACAATGCAATAGTACACTTGATCACATCTGAAGCTCAGGCAGATGCAGAAGTACATTCTCTTTCAAATAGGCTAAAAAGGCACAATGTAACCACCACCACCACCACCACCACTCATCACTCATCTTTGACTCTGACTTGTGTTTCAAAAAACAAATAAACACCGCCATAAAAAATAGTTACTACCAGCTGAGAGTGATCACCCAGCTCAAGCCATCACTCTCTTTTCCAGATCTGGAAACAGTTATCCATGCCCTTATAACATCTCGGCTGGATTACTGCAACGGCCTCTACTTTGGCCTCCCCCATACCCAGCCAGCTCACCTGCAGCTGGTGCAGAATGCTGCTGCTCGACTTTTAACAGGCACCAAGAGGCAGGAACACATCACTCCTGTCCTCTCCTCTCTGCACTGGCTTCCCATTTGTTTTAGAATTCAATTTAAAACACTTCTTTTGGTTTTTAAGTCCTTTCATGGCCCCCAAGTACATCTCCAACATGCTGCGACATTACTCTGCACCCAGGTCCCTCAGATCTGCCGACAAAGGTCTCCTTTGTGTTGCCCGTTCCCGCCTCAAGCACCAAGGGGACCGTGCTTTTGTCTCTGGAACAGTTTACCTGCTGACATCAGATCTGCTCCAACAATCACCACTTTTAAATCCAAACTAAAAACTCACCTGTTCACTGTGGCCTTTGCCTCTTAGCTCTTTTATCTCTTTTATCCTTTCTTTTATTTCATCTTTTGTGTACTTGTGCCATGTCAAATGTTCTTATGTATTTTATGCTGCCGATTTATTTATTATTATTTTTAGCTTTTTGACATTGTACAGCACTTTGGCCAGTTCTCACTGTTTTTAAATGTGCTATATAAATAAAATTTACTTACTTTACTTACTCATCCCGGTTTTGACTTCAGAGATACAGGATACCCTCTCTGATCTGGGGAATTTACAGCTGCTGTCCAGAAGGAGCAGGTTAAATCCTCAAAGAGCAGATGACCAAGGTTCTCCATTATTTCTTGGGTCATGCAAATCACCCTTCTGTAGATCTCATGCAGCTTGGACTACTCTACGCCTACAATTCAACCACTTTGACCAACCGAACACAGAGAGGGCACCAAGCCAACAGACAATACAAAATGCAAGAATTTACTCAATAAAACTCATAAAATAGGGTCATAAAAACATTACAGAGTAGAACATTATTAAGTATTTATATTCAGAGACAAACTCAACTTTTTACCTGTATTACAACGTGAGTGCCAGTAGGGGGACCTTCGATAGACGACCAGCAGGTTATGGGCCCCATTCATGGAGACACGTGGCTAGTTTTGCTACCATGTGATTACGACAATATAAATACTTGACCTGTGTGTATAAAAGTAGGTGTTTGTGTCTAAAAAACTAATGCTAATGTTAATCTAAATCTCAAAATAGAACGCAAAAACTTTATGAAAATACACCTGATGGGAAGTCAGTTTCTTTTTCCGCAAGATCATCCAGATTGTAGCGCTATTTTAACAGCAGTAATTCATTTTCATTTCAGTTGGCACTCGCGACACAAAGACCTTCTTTTCTAAACACAGACGCTTCCTCCGATGTCTGTGATTATGTATCTGTAATCTACTGTCCTCAATTTAATATTTAAATATGGATTTATTTTAGCACGACTCTGCTAATTCGCATAATCGTAATTAGATGTAGACAGACAGCACACAGTGGGCATATTTTGACTTTAAATGCTTCTTACACAATATATCTATACTGGAGTGTTTTCTATTCATCACAGAATCACTCTTAGCTCTATGAAGTTTGGGTGTTCTATTTAAGATAAGATAAGATAAGATAAGCCTTTATTGATCTCACACAGGAGAAATTTACTCGCCACAGTAGCTCCAGGACAATTGGACAAGAGGGAAAAAGTGCATGCAGGCAGGGAGGGGATAAAGTAAGTAATAAATAATACAAATAGTAATACGTAATAATAATAATAATGGAAAATAGTAATAATGATAATAGTAACAACAAGCATCAACATGAAAAGGAGGATATTGCACGTCTGGCATATATGTTAGAATTATACAGTCTGATGGCGGTGGGGATGAAGGATCTGCGGTAGCGCTCCTTCTTGCACTGGGGGTGCCTCAGTCGGCTGCTAAAGGAGCTGCTCAGCTCCTCTACAGTCCGGTGCAGAGGGTGAGAGGTGTCGTCCTTAATGGACATGAATTTGGCCAGTACCCTCCTCTCAGCCACCTCCTCTACAGAGTCCAGAGGACAGCCCAGGACAGAGCTGGCCCTCTTGACCAGCTTATTCAGTCTTTTTCTGTCCCGTTCTGTGCTGCTCGGGGCCCAGCAGACGACAGCGTAGAGGAGAGCAGAGGCCACCACAGAGTCATAAAAAGTCTTGAGCAGAGGCCTGCACACTCCAAAGGACCTCAGTCTCCTCAGGAGGTGGAGGCGACTTTGGCCCTTCTTGTACAGGGCGTCGGTGTTGTGGGACCAGTCCAGTTTATTGTTGAGGTGAACACCCAGGTACTTGAAACTGTCCACAGTCTCCCTGTCCTGCCCCTGGATGTTCACTGGTGAGTGAGGTAGTGGTCTCCTCCTGAAGTTGATCACCAGCTCCTTTGTCTTACTGGTGTTAAGGCACAGGTGGTTGCGCCCACACCAGTCCACAAAGTCTCTGATGACCGAGCGGTACTCCAGCTCGTTCCCCTCTGACACACAGCCCACAATGGCCGAGTCGTCGGAGAACTTCTGGAGATGGCAGCTGTCCGTGTTGTATGTGAAGTCCGAGGTGTAGATGGTGAAGAGGAAGGGTGAGAGGACAGTTCCCTGGGGGGCCCCCGTGCTGCAGACTACCACCTCTGACTCACAGCCGCACAGCCGCACGTACTGTGGACGGTCAGTGAGGTAGTCGATGGTCCAGGCAGCGAGATGTCCATCCACTCCCGCGTCCTCCAGCTTCCCCCGCAGCAGCGCCGGCCTGATGGTGTTGAAGGCACTGGAGAAGTCAAAGAACATGACTCTCACAGCACTCCCGGCGGTCTCAAGGTGGGTGAGCGCCCGCTGCAGAAAGTAGATGACGGCGTCCTCTACTCCTACGTTTGGCTTGTAGGCAAACTGCAGCGGGTCCAGGGTGGGGCTCACCACAGAGCGGAGGTGGCTGAGGATCACCCTCTCCATGGTCTTCATGAGGTGGGAGGTCAAGGCAACTGGTCTGTAGTGGGCCGGTTCCCTGGCGTTTGTTGTTTTGGGAACCGGGACCACACAGGAGGTCTTCCACAGGACGGGGACCTTCTCCAGGCTGAGGCTCAGGTTGAACATGTAGCAGAGAACCTCACAGAGCTGGTCTGCACAGGTTCTCAGCAGCCTGGTGCAGATACCATCGGGTCCTGCGGCTTTCCTCTGCCTGAGTCGCCTAAGCTCCCTCCTAACCGCGTCCGGTGTGATGGAGAGGGGGGAGTGAGGGGGGACTGGGGTGGACTGCAGGGGGTGGTGGTAGTGGGGCTGGTGCTGGGTTGAGTCCGTGTGAAGGGGAAGGGGGGCATGGCTACTGGCCCGGGAAGGTGTGAAGAGGAGGAGGGGGGAGTCGGCAGAGGGGCAGGTGGGGTGGGGGGCGCATTAAACCTGTTAAAGTAACAGTTTAATTCGTCCGCCCAGCGCTGATCGCCATCAGCTGTCCCTCTGCCACTCTGTCCAAAACCAGACATGCTCCTCAGTCCTCTCCACACGCCCCGTGCGTTGTTTTGGGCCAGCTGCTCCTCCATCTTCCTCCCATAGTCCTTCTTGGCCCGTTGGATCCTCCACTGAAGCTCTCTCTGGACCCTTTTCTGCTCCTCTCTGTCCCCTGAGTTGAAAGCCCTTTTCTTCTGGTTCAGGAGGGCTTTAAGCTCAGGGGTGACCCAGGGGTGGTTGTTGGGGAAACACCGTACCCTCCTGGTTGGTACAGTGTTCTCCACGCAGAAGTTGATGTAGTCTGTGATGGGTCAGGCCGTTGATGTCGTCTCCATGAGAGTCAGTGAAAATGTCCCAGTCAGTGTTCTGGAAACAGTCTCTCAGACTCTCACAGGCCTCCTGAGTCCAAAGCTTCACAGACCGCTTCCGCACAGGTTCTTTCCGCACCCTGGGTGTGTATTGCGGGAGCAGGTAGACCAGACAGTGGTCCGAGCGTCCGAGCGGGGGGAGGGGGGCGGAGGTGTAAGCGTCTTTGATATTGGCGTAAAACAAGTCCAGAGTCTTATTGTCTCTCGTGGGGAAAGTGACGTATTGGGTGAATGTGGGGAGAGTAGTGGAGAGAGATGTATGGTTAAAATCCCCAGTGATCAGAAATGAGGCGCGCGGGTGACGTATCATCATATCACTAACGACGCTGTGGAGCTGTTCGCATGCTGCCGCACCATCCGCCGATGGAGGAATATACACACAGAACACAATAATGTGTGTAATTTCTCTGGGCAGATAATACGGCCGCATACCCACAGCGAGCAGTTCAATGTCCCGGGAGCACAGCTGGTGTTTTACGTGTACATTCCCGGGGTGGCACCAGCATTCGTTAACGAAGAAAATAAGTCCTCCTCCTCGTGTCTTCCCGCTCCCCGACACGGTCCGGTCCGCACGCCTCAAAGTAAATCCGTCCAGTGAGATTACATTGTCCGGTATATTCCCATTTAGCCATGTTTCGGAAAAACACATCAGACTGCAGTCCCGGAATTGTCTCTGATGTCGGGCCAGCGCATGAGAGCTTTAGCTTTTGTTGCTGGCATTTTCCCCAAAGGTGAGGGGGGTAGAGCGGTAAGAATAGTAGCAAGGAAGGTTAAAGAAGACATTATGCTTTTTATATTACAGTACACTATATTTAAGCCTTGTTGCCTCCACAAAAACATATCTGGAGTTGTGTTTTGTTACACATATTTTCATGTTGAGTAATCCTTTATTATTAGTCTGTCTACGTCTCCAAAGTTCAAAATGCTCTGTTCCACCTTGTGATGTCATGTAGTGGTAGTTTTTCAAGCTACCTTTTATGATTGGCAATTCCAGGGCTCAACTCATCTAGATCAGAGGTCTTCAACAGGGGTACCTCCGCGACCCCTAGGTACTGCAGGGGGGTCGCGAAATCTTTTTTTTTTTTCCACTTTAAAATAATATAATTTTATATTTTATACTGTAAAATACAGTATTAACCTGTGTATTTCCTTGTATTGGATGTAGCATAACAGAGTAGCAGTTTATA